>CBVK0100745414.1:0-10947 GCA_900067695.1 Picea abies | reverse complement strand
TATTTTCAAAGAGCATAATTAATGAGGTCAATCCTTTAAAATAGATTTATACTTCTAATTGTCTATGGTTTGTCCAGGGGGTTTTAACTTTTTCAACAAGCAGACATGCACATAAGTGTGTGCATCGTCTCTTTTCTCCTAGCATTTCTTCGTTACCAATGAGTGTCCATAGCCCTGACGAAGTTGCCTAGATATCATACAAGAATAGTTCTATCGCTAGCAAGCATCCATAGCCCCGATGGGTTTACTTGTACTTCCCACACTACTTACAATGCTTTCAACTTCCCTTTTATTTCAAATTATGTTCACCCTTATAGATTTGTATAAAATTATTGCATATGCAATAGGGTGAGAAGGAAGTGGGGTGATACGAGTGTTGTTTTTATTTTCTTGGCAGATGATTTTATACTTAAGTTTTACCCAAAAGTATCCTTAAGAACCATCATAGTAGTTTCCAACATATTAATGTGATATAGATGGAGCTCAAAGAAAATAGTAGATAGACATTTTCTTATACTCTTTGATTACCAATGCATTGTCCAGTTCGCACATGTGTTCCACCACAACTCTGAGTCAATATCTAATAGTTTATAACTGCATGTAGATATTTCAGGTAGATTATCCCATGTATTGTTCATGTTTTGTGAGAATTCCCCCAATGTATAACCAGAACTGGGCTTTCCCATGTACTCTAACTCAAGGGTTAAAATCCATGCCAGAAGAAATATATAACTAGTTCAGGAAATACCAGCAAACAATCGTCAAATACATGAAATGTCTACAAATAGAAGTTCAACAATGTTGAAGACAAAGACTGAAACAAAACTCAAATTATGAGAATAAACTAAAATCAAACTAAATAAATCCTAGAAAAAAAAAAATCTCATTCATTCTAGTCAAAGTTTTTCTTTTTTTTATTAAAAGAAAATCAAACTGAAAAATAAATATTGGACAAATCAAAAAACATACCATAGGTGAAAAACATTTTCAATGACCATAGGGAATAAACCAAGGGAAACAGTAAAAAAAAATCATAAGAAAATGGAAAACAAGAAAAGAGAAGAAACAAACAAAACAAAATTCTAATATTTACATGATTAACAATTACCACATAAAGGTGGTTAAGCAAAACATTTCTTTAAAACTTAGCCATTCATGGGGAGGCTTTCTAATTCCCCCTCCAATGATTGTAAAATGTATTTTGAAGGGCCAATTGTTGAATAAAACTAAAATGGTCTCAGCCAGAGGTGTTGAAATTTTGTATGTTTACCTTTTACACCATGTGTCTTATCCCATTTCAAAAATAAGTCTCCAACATTAAAATCTTTGTCGCTAACTGAATGATTATCAAACTATCTCTTAATTAATTGTTGATCTTCATAAAATAATCATTTGGCATTTTCTCATTACTCTTTCAATTTTAATAATGTTTCAATTCTTTTATGCATTACAGGGAAAGGATCTTCCCTACAGGATTGTGTTAATTGTAGGGAAGGTAAAAGCACATTAGGCAGTAAGACAGCCTCCTTGCCATAAACAAGGAAGAAATGAGAGTTACCTAATGCAGCTTTGGGTGTTACCCTATCTTCCCATAGTTCATTTGAGAGATCCTTACACCATCTTTTTTGATGATCATTAACATTTCTATTAATAATTTGAATTAAATTTTTATTTGTAGATTTTGCTAAGCCATTTCCTTGCGGGTAATAATTAGTAGCATACTTTATAGTAATACCTCTTTCCAATGCAAATTCAGTCAGTTTCAAATAAGAGAAATAAGTATCATTATCGAAAACCAAATAATTTGGGACACCAAACCTTGTGATGGTGTACTATTCCAAGAAAGAAATCACCTTATTCTCGTTAAAAATCTTCAATGGTATGGATTATGTCCATCTAAAAAAGTAATCAGTTGTTGTAAGAATATATTTGTGGATTTGAGATGAATTTGGGGTGATCTCCCCAATAATGTCCAAATGCCACCATTCAAATGGACCTTCAACCATAACTGGTTGCAATGGGAATGTCAGTTTCCTTTCTCTCCCTACAGATGTTTAGCTCGCTTTGCACTTACTAGCATAGGCGTGTGCATCCTTAAATAAAGTTGGTCAATAGTAGAGAGCACATAGAACCTTATGGGCAGTAGTATCACCAACAAAATGTCCACCTGTTGGACCATTATGTAATTCAAACAATACTCTATATATGTCTGACTTCTCCAAACACCATCACACTTTCTTCGAAACAACACTCCATCTGTTAACTAATATTGTGTATATTTCATACTTAGATCTCTTTTCTTCTTTGGTTTCAGGTACTAAGGTGTAGTACCATGGGTCAAGTAATACTTAAGATCATAGTACCAAGTATCTATAGAAATGGGAATATAATAACTTTTGTTATACTCACCTCATATTCATTCTCCCATCATTCTTCTTCACCTACTTGTGAACCTTCTGATTTCATAGCTATTCTGCACAAACCTTATCCTCTAACTACTTTTGCAGATTTGATTTTGATATCATATTCTTGGAGTGTTGTCGTCCAATTAGTTATTATTTCACCTAACTCCTTTTGTACAAGCAAATTTGGAACTAAGGTATGTGGAACGATCACTTTAGTATGGAACTTTAACATATACAGTCTAAAAATTTTAATAGCCTTGAAGACTGCATATGCATGTTTGTCAAATTCATGATATTTTAACTGCGCACCTTGAAGTCCTAAAATCATAAATGAAATCTCTACTTTGAAACCTTTAGAATTTTTCTGAGTTAGGACAACTAAAAAATACAAGTCGTCAACAAATGTATATAATATAAATTATTTCTCAAAATTCGAACTCGTCGAAGCAAGTGCTTGTGCAATTGCTTCCTTAATAGAATTGATTGAATCTTTCTATTTATCATTCAATTAAAAAATAACATTTTTCTTGAATATATCTTGAATCGGTTTTACTATCTATGCAAAACTTGGTACAAATCTTCTTACAAAATTAATCTTCCCTAAAAATGATTGCATTGATTTCTTGTTATGAGAAAAGGTAATTTGCAAGATTGTTTTTGTCCTTTCAGGTTCAATCATTATACCAAACTTTGAAACAATAAATCCTAAAAGCTTAACTTATGCAACAACAAATATATTTCGCTTAGGATTTAAAGATATCCCATAACTTTTGCACCAGTCAAAAATCTGTCTAAGATGATGTATATGATCTTGTTTTTTATTTTTTGAAAAAATTATCACATCATCTAGATAGACCACTACTGATTTATTTATCAGATCATGTAATGTAATATACATAGCTCTCTAGAGGGTGCCTCCTGCATTTATTAAACCAAAAGGCATCTTTTTGTATGCATAAGTTCCCCATTTTGTTTGAAATGTAGTTTTCAATTGATATGAGTGTGACACCAAAATTTAATTGTAACCAGAAAATTCGTTCAACAAGGACGATATTTCAGCACCTGAGACACATTGAAGAATATGTTCCATTGGTGGAATAGGGTAAATGAAACCATTGAAATAGTATTTATTCTAATTAAAACATAATTCATCCAACTTTTAGTAAATCCTAGAGAAAAATCAAAGCATAAAATGAAAATATAACAGTAAATAAAAACTAAATAGACAAAATAAAAATGCATATACACAATAGAGAACTCAAAACTACAATTTAAACAATAAAATCAAAATTTAATTGAGGCGCCCTTTATTTTTTTAAAGAAAATAAATGGGAGGTTGTTCTGGGTACAACATGTGCCTATGTACATATATGTGATGATATTAATACAATGTGAAGAGTTAGCTCAATTAGTTGAAACATCCACCAAAAGCATGTTGTTGATGGGGAGGATAGAGGTCACAAGTTCAAATATGGTTGAGTCCTTCAGGGTTACCAACCACTCTTGTGTCTAGTGGTTGAAATTGTCCTCCATCTTAATATTCCAAGGAAGAGGGGTAAATCTCATGCAATGTTCTTGAGAAAAATGTGATAATATTAATAGTTAATGGAAGCATTGAACTTTTTAAAAAACATCTTGAATTTCCATAACATAGCCTAAATTATAGTCATCAAAGTCATAGTCACCCTTGCATTTGGAACTTGGTCAGGTGGCTATCAACTCCTATCCTCAATTTATTATACATGGTGGTGGTGGGTTTTCTTAATGAGCCATATTTAACCAAACAAATGCAAGGCATATTACACAAACACATTGAGTCACAACCCAACCATGGTTATGAGTAATTTAAAACTGCCCCGGTATCCATGTCCAATTAACTTACTCAATGTCACTCAAAAATTCAAACCCTATATCTAAACAACATAAACAATAAATGTTCATATATCATAAATCTCCTCACACCTATAAACCTACTTTTTCAAATCCAATTTCACTCACATGCCAATCAACATAGGTAACTCAACTTCACAAGCCACTCAAACCCTGCCTTCAATTAAAATCCTCATTGTTATTATGTATTGTCATTGATGTGTCCATTAACAAATCAATTAGTTTATTATGTGGGTAAAAACCTATGAATCTAAACTCCAAGAACTCAATCACAACATGCTTTCATTTGCCAATGCACACATGATTTGCACTCCACCGAATAATCAAGCAAAAGAGGCTAGTGAAATGGAGGTTCAAGCACAGGAAGGCATCTCTACTTCATCTCGTGTTATTATCTACAACTTAGCTACCATTTTTTCCAATCGCCCTTCACTCATGGGTATGGTGGAGCAAATTAGAGATTTAAACCCTACATCTAAACAACATTAACAATAAATGTTCATATATCATAAACCCCATCACACCTATAAACTTACTTTTTCAAATCCAATTTCACTCGCATGCCAATCAACATAAGCAACTCAACTTCACAACCCACTCAAACCCTCCCTTCAAATAAAATCCTCACTATTATTATGTATTGTCAATGATGCACCTGTTAACAAATAAAAGAGTTTAATATGTGGGTAAATACCTATGAATCCAAACTCCAAGAAATCAATCACAACATGCTCTCCTTAGCCAATGCACACATGATTTGCACTACCCTGAATAATCAAGCAAAAGAGGCTAGAGAAAAGGAGGTTCAAGTGGAGGAAGGCACATCTTCTTGATCTCATGTTATTATCTACAACTTAGCTACCATTTTTGTTAATTGTCCTTCACTTATGGGTATGGTGGAGCAACATCATGATTTCCACTAATTATACTATGAAGACTAACCATTGCAAAGCTATGTATTTTCTTCTTTCTCAGTAGATTCACTAGTTTAAGTTTATGTGTATCATGGCACTAAATGCTTAACAAACATTTATTAGAACTACACTTTGTTTTGGTTTTGGTGATCTATTACTGTGATATTTACTTGTAGATTCTGTAGAAACATGTGCATATTACCCTTAATTCTATCCATGTGTAATAAATCTTTTGGTGCACTAATTACATCATTTTGTATGAAAACCTAGAAGAGATTAAAATCTCACGGAAACAATTTTGTATATTGTTAATTTTTCGTTATTGCAATAAAAGGAAAAGGTTTTACTTAGTGTAGGTCCATAACGGCCACTCAAAACACCTTGCTTTCCAACTCCACCAAACTCATAGTTCTATTTAGAGTGACAATGTTCCTAGGGTTTTGGCCATTTCTAAATGACCTAGAACCTTTTGAAAAATATAAAAACCACTGGATAGATCAATATTTTGAATATGCCAATTTTGTCGTTTAAATGAAAAAAAAATGGGATTTTTGTTGATTCCGATATAAATGACCAAGAATGGGGAGTTTTGAATTGGATGTATCAAACACCATTTTTTTAAGGAAATAATTCTCAAGGACACCCAAGGACACTTCCAACTTCAAGCCAAATGGAAGTCCTTTTTAGAACCTGGAAGGCAATCTATCCATAATCTCTAATATTAAGTGCATTGGACTAGGACCATATGTTGCAACACTTGGAATTTTCTCAACCTAAGTGCTCGATCTATGGAAGGAAAGAAATGATAAAACTATCTTTTTGTTACATGAGTATGCTTAATGAGCCTTGAAGTAGGTGTATAAACTCTATAGTCAAATCCTCCCCTCCCATTTTACTTGGAAGACTATCCTCATTGGCCCATTGATTTTGGAGAAATTTAGTAGGTTGTTAGAATAGAACTATTGTTCTTCTTTTGGAAAACAAGAAATGTCTCTTTTTTTAATAATCTTACACTTGATAAAAAATCTACTTGGTTTGATAGAGCACTAATATGTGCTAATCCACACTTGTAGATTTATTTCTATTTCATAAAAGTTGAAATGGAAATAGCACATGTTCATTTGTTGCTTCATTATTGGGGAGGAGCTCCATGTATAATAACAAGGAACCCCCCACAAGGCAACAAGAGCGGGTGGGGTTCTTCTCGAACCTAGAGGAAACATAGAGTTTACTTTTTTCTGGAGTCTTGGCTTGGAAACCAACAACCAAGTAGAAGAATATTCCCTGTTACAAGTGGTCTCCTTAGCTTGTTCCCAAAATTTCTAGAATCTTGCCATTGTGGGTGACTCAAAAACCACAATTTGTCACCTTCAACTAGGCTCGATCCCACAAGATTCAAGGTTGAGCTCCATCTTCCATTCCATCTGATTGGCACTTCGATCTATATCATAGGTGAAATCCTTCCATATCCTCCAAATAAATAATTCATTACCAACCTCTAAGCCAACAAGGCAATTCATGGAAAAATCAACTGTCAATGTTCCTTCCAACCTATTCCTTAATGTCCCTCCCACAAATTTTATATTATTTAATTGTAATCTAGGTGGAAAACCCACATCCTCATAGCATCATGCAGTTTCCACACTCCTCGTCGTTGTGAGTTAACTCGGTATGTCTAACCCATCATTATATTTTTCTCCCACGCTCTCTTCTGGATCAGGGTGGGATTATTTAGGTTGTGATGGATTTGATTATCTGATGAATCCATCATGGGTTTGAGTGGGTTCAATATTGGATGTGATGGGTCATTATGGCTTAGGAAGAATGTGTGCTCCCTTTAGTCTGGTAGTTGGTTTATCATTTGGTCAGTCTGGTGGTGGCACTCTTGCACCCTTCCTCTTATTGTGATCTTGAAGTTTCTTTTGGTGGCCCTCCCCTATTATTCCAGGGCTACTTTGTTGTTCCTTCCTTCATGGCCCATCGTGAATCTGAAGAATCCAAGGTAACTCATTCTTATTATGAATGTAACATAGAGGAACTACATAACTAGTTCAATTTCCTTTAGATTTGTTTTAATAGCTTGTCATCTCAGGTGGAAACCATATTGGACATTTTAATCCAACATGGGGAATCAAAGCTAGATTGAGATATTTTAGTCTAGACATATTCCAGAAGTGCAGACTCCCTCTTCATCACCTCAATTTGATATGGCTTCTTTACCTCCTGCAAATTTCAATTTACCAGACCTGAATATTCTAGTTCCAGGGGCATCTTCTGAAATCATTGGTTTGGCGAGCTCTCCTCCAATAGGTTAATTTGGATGCAATGTTACTTTACTTTTATCCCTGGAGTCTTTTTTGGGTTTATTTTGTAAATTTATTCTATGGGAAGATCTTCCATAAACATCTGAAATATTCACTTTTAGTTTGGTTTTGTTACTCATCTCAACCCTCTGTTGGCTTGGTTTTTATCAAAAGGTTCTCTTCTTTATTGTATTTATGTTGTGTGCTTTTGCAAAAGAATTGGCTAATATATAATCTTCCAACTCTTCTTACAAAAATAAATAATAAGGAACCCCCCTATAAACATTCATCCCTAAGAAAGGTACCATATCTAGCCTCCTTTGTGTTTCCCTTTGAATAACAAGTTTTTGACCTTAGCTAACCTCCATTTTTGAGGTAGAAAATCCTTCCAAGCTTGAGGAATGCAGTGGTGGTGGGAACCCATCATATCTAATTTACATCCAAGTGTACATGGGTTCATGTTGATCTCCATGGGAAAGGATGACCCACTATGGCTCGAGCATGATCCTTCTTGTTGCATATTGGCTCCCCATATCCATAGGTTAAATGTCTTGATTTCCGACCCCTAAGTAGTATAGTTGGATCACGACATCTCCATACATATGCATAAAATATTAGCAACATAGGTAAATTTCCAAACACCCCAATTTGAAATTTGGTTAAGGATCCATATTCAAAGGTAAAAAGCATTGAATTCCAACCCCAAAGTAGTCTTATTAAATCTTGGCATTTCCATACACAAAATAAAGATAAAAAAACATGGCTACCTTTCCAAATAACCTAGTTTGGAGTCTTCATCAAGGATCCATATGCACAGAGAAATGGTATGGAATTCCAACCTCGACGTAGTCTTGCTAGATTGTGACATCGTCATACACAAGAATTAAGAGGTCATTGGCATGGGTATCTTTCCAAACACTTAGGTTTGGTTCTTTGGTTAAAGATCGGTATCCACATGTAATAGGTCTTGAGTTCTAACCCCATAATAGTCTTGCGAGAACATAACATCGACATACACATGCATATAAGATTAATGACATGGGTATGGTGTCAAATACCCCCATTTAGTGTTTTCTTGGTTAAGGATCCATATACATAAGTAAAAGGTCTTAAGTTCGAACCCCCAAGCAGTGTTGTTAGATTGAGACATCACTATACACACAATTAAATATTAATTGCATGGGTAACTTGCCAAGGAATCCAATTTGGTGTTTTAGTTAATGATCCATATCCATAGGGAAAAGGTCTGGAGTTCCAACCCCTAAGCGATTTTGCTAAACAGTGGCATCTCCATACATAAGAATAAAAGATGAATGATATGGGTACCTTGCAAAAAACCCTAATTTGGTGTTTTGGTAAAGTATCCAAATCCATATCCATTGGTAAAAGGTGTCGAGTTCTTAATTTCTCCACAAAATACTTAACCTTTTCATAATGTTTTATGTCCACGACAATGGATACTCACCACATGGGAGATTTTTTGTTTTCAACCTCAACATAATTTTGTAATCAATTTATTAACTTATTTATTACATTGTTAAATTATAGTTGATCCTAGAGTACGATTTAACATTGCTTATAATTGGCTAAGAGCTCATTTTCCTCGAATGCAAGGAAATAGGTTAACGATCCAAGATCCAAAGGCATATATCAAGAGTGGAATTCTACCCCATTACAAACCACCAACAAGTTATTTAAAATGGCTAGGTTTTTCTTGCACATGATGTTGTGTCTCGTCGATGTCTTGAGATTGTATCAACAAAGATACCAATAACCTATAGTATTGTAAGTTTTTTATTACTTTCATTTTTTTTATAAATTATAGTCATCAAAATCAATGCAATCAATTGTGCACTTGGAACTTGATTGGATGGCTCTCAACTCCTCCATTTTGTTTATTACACTTAGTGGTGGTGGGCCTTCTCAATAGTTTTAAACCTTCCCTTTCACATCTCATTATTCCTTTTATTCCATATTACAAGGCCCAATTTTGCATGTATCTAATAACTCACATAGTAAAACCATTATTGATGATATACTAACTTACTCCATTTCACTTTGACTAATTTATGTTAAAGGTTCAAACCCTACATATGTACAACATTAACCACGAGTGCTCACATATGATGAATCTCCTCTCACACTTGCACTAGATTTTTCAAAACTAACTTTCACTCACCAATGTGAGCTAGCTTTTCCAAAACCATCTTTCACTCACCCACCGATCAATATTTTATAAGCAAGTCAACTCCACAACCCATTGAGAACATGCCTTCAAAATCCTCAATTTTATTATGTATCCTTATCAATGCATCCTTTAACAAATCAAAGAGTTTCAAAATCCTTAATGTTATTATGTATCCTTAACCATGCATCCTTTAACCAATCGAAGAGTTTACTATGGATTAAATACCTTTGAATATAAACTCTAGGGACTTAATCACAATGTGCTCTCCTTGGCAAGTGAGCACATGATATACACTCCCCCAAGAATCATGCAAAGCAGGTTGTTAGAGAAATGGAAGTTCGAGTGGAAGAAGGCATTTCTACTCAATAATTTCATGTTATTATTTGCATCTCAGCTTGGCATTTTTCTCAATATCTCTTCATTCATTGGTCAACATCATGATTTTCAGGGACTAAACAAAGAAAATTGACCATTTAAGTACTATTTGTTATTTTATATCTCAATGGATTCACCAATGTAAGTTTATGCATATTAGAATACTAAATGTTTAACAAGCTTTATCATAAGTATGAGTTTTTTTGTCTCGATGATCTATTATCACGATATGTACCTATTACCATAAACCTTTTGTATGCATAGTAAAACATTTGTTACACAATTTTGTAATGAAATCTCAGAAGAGATTAAAATTTCATGGAGAGAATTGTGTACACTATTCATTTTTGTGTACACCTTTGTAGATTAAATAGTGAAATCGTTACATGGAGAGAGTCACTTGTCCCACATAAATGGATCGCATATGTCAATTTGATGTATAGATCAGTTGTGACCTTAAATTATGCCATTATTAAAAAAAACAAAGGTTTGACTTACGATAGGATAAGGGGCACTCAAAACACCTTGCTTTCATGTGCTTCAAAAGGAGTGTTAATTTACACCATTTTGATACATGTTTGGGCCTAGGGATTATCCCACTATCTTGTTGAGCTTCCTCACCCTCCCCACCCACTTGAGCCACAACATGAGAGAAACTTACAAGCCACCTAAAAACCAATAGATGGATTAAAACCCCGAATGTGTTGTTTGTGATATAAATGATGAAAAACAAGGAGTTTTTCCCATTTCAATATAAATGACAAAAAATGGAGTGCTTGGGGGGAGTTTTGAGTGCGAGGTGTCAAACAACATTTTATTTTTTTTCAAGGAAACGATCCCTCAAGAAAACTCAAGGATGCTTCCTCACATTC
>CBVK0100745413.1:0-10947 GCA_900067695.1 Picea abies | reverse complement strand
TTCACAGTTATATTAGACATACTTTGCTCTTGTTTAAGCCCACTAGTCTTGATGAAGTTTGTATGTAAGACACTCACCTTGAGAACAATGGGAAACATGTTCAATAATATCTCACAAAGAAACCTTCCTCTTTCCCATAGAATGATTTTAATAAGTTTAAAACAAAGGACAAGAAGACCACTACAGTGATGAGAGAAGGAGGAAAACCATCTTGTATTCATTGCAAGAAGAATGGTCACGATGAGGAACACTGTTGGAAACTGAATCCGGAAAAGAAACTGAAAAATTTCGGTGGAAAGGTGGTTCAAGTGGATATCGGTGGCTGACCACCTTTTCTAAATGGCTCAAAACAATTTTCTGACAATTTAGTTAATTTACTATATTTAGTAATTTTTAACTTCTGGGGCCATTTTGAGGGCCTAAATGAAGGTTTTTTTGGATCAAGCTTCTTAATGTTAGTCCAAGGATCTGATTGAGCCCCATAAATTAATCTCCTCAATGATATCTTTCCGATGAGCTATCGTGCGCCCCAAACGAAGATCGTATGTCAAAGTTAGGCCCCCCAGGAAGTTGATACACCAAACTACCCAAAACAGGGTCCACAAATTTGTTGGATTTTCATCTTCCATGGTTAGGGTTTTGTATTTTATTTTTGATAAAAAGGCCTTTGGAGCCTCATTATAAAATCATCTTCTTGCGAATGTGAGTAGCTGTCACATCTCTTCTCCGAGATAAGCTGCCACCATTCTACCGATTCTTTCACTCTGTATCGTGTATTAGTGTATCTCTGTGTTTATCGTTTCATCTATGATACATTTATGTTATATTATTGGATATCTACGATATCTCTTTGCATTTCTTTATTATATCTCTGCTCTCATTTCATGCCAAAACTAATCTGGATCAGTGGTATCAAAGCAGGATTCTCTTGATCATTTGTTTTTCAATGAATGTCCCCGACAAGGTACGAGTATAGCAATTTGGGTCTCCATATTGTATCTCTTGAATACAATCATTCTCACATGCCCAAGAAACCCTCCATGGTGTAAGAAAATAAACATGACAGAGAAGATGATTGTATTAATTTGTTTCTTGAGAAACCTCTCATGCGGTAGAGCGACGAAATGATGGAGAATTTTTCCCACATCCTTCAATGCCTACCGATAGAAACAGGCACATCTTCATCAAAAATCCACTTTGGAAGCACCTCTCCTTTCAAGGTAGAGGTTAATTTTTATATTCCTATATTTGAAGGTTAGATAGATGTGGATGCCCTAGAAGAATGGTTAAATATGTTAGAAGGTTATTTCTCTGTTCATAATTTTTTCAACAGGGAAAAGATCACCTTCGCACTCCTTAAATCTCTCCACCATGTCAAACATTAGTGGGAAACTTATTAGGAGAAAAGTTCCACATAGGAGTTTAGAATATATGAGGCGAAGCCAAGTTGCGATTTTTTTTTGGATGTAGTAAAGGAACAATATTACCCTTTTTGAAACTATGAAGACCAGTAGATAAGATGGACCACATTGTGGCAAGAGAAGGGCTGGGAATTTTTGGAGTTCACCAATACATTCCATACCTTGCACACCAAGCTGGGTATCAAAGACTTCGAACAACATTTGGTTTTAAAATACCATGGAGCTCTACACAGATACATCCAAATAGAAATGGATTTTCTAGACATCTCATCACTCGATGATTCTTATCGATATGTTGTTAAAATTGAGCAGAAATTTAAGCACCAGAATAAACAAGAGTTTGGATATTCAAATATGCAACAACCAAAGTATGATAAAGACAACTCTAACAAAGAGTCTATCGAAAACTATCCCAAGCCACAGGAAAAGAAGGGTCATGGAAAGACAAAGAAGAACACTGGAAAATGGTGTGATTTCCAAAAAATCCCCTGGCACAACACTAAGGAATGTCGCTCAAAACATTCATTGGTGGTTGAGATCAAAGACAAGTATCCAAACCCTAATTTAGAATATGATTCTGAAAATACTGGTAAAAGACAAATCATCGACTCAGACCCCACTGCTATTGTCGCAACAATAACAATTCAACTAGAAGAGCGGATAGATCTAGAAGAGGGGGAACACCTTTCTCATTCACAGATGTGGGTTGAGGGGACCACGCTTCATTTTATTGTTGATATAGGAATCCAAAAGAACCTCATCTTATCAGAGGTAGTCAAATAGTTGGGATTGTCGACAACAACACACCCACATCCATACAACATTGGGTCGCTTCGCTAGGGACGTGATCTTCGTGTCAGCCAAAAGTGTTGATCTTCATACATCATCCATCCCTTCAAGGATGAGGTATTATGTGATGTTCCCCCATTGGATGTCTATGATGTTCTCTTGCACCAACCATATATGTGGGAGCGCCATGTTGTTTAAGTCTCCACCCCATAATGTCATTGTTTCTCTGGGGGGTCATCTCTACAGAATACCAGAGGTAGTTCTGACTATTGTTCCACCTAAACAGTTTCACAAGGTAGTATCTCATACTACAAAATTCAGCTTCTTCACAATCTGTTCAAAAGGTGAATAGAAGGATACTACAACCACTACAACCTTGGCCGAAGAACCTTCTATCCAACAGAATCATGTTGACAATATTGCAACAAAGTGTACATATTCCTTCTGCACACAGGCATCTCATGTATCCAAAATGGTTAAAAATGTGCAACCCTTCTAGCCACATGTTTGTGACAACCTTCAACAAGCTAAGCAGTGCAACTTCTCCAACAAGCCAAGCAATTCATCAAGATGCAAATTCAACAAACGCTTTTCCCTCTCTCCCAATAACTCAATGCAATGGATACCATTTCTTCATAATGAGGGAGTATTGATCCAAGTGGATATTGGAAATATGTATTGGGAGGGGGTTCAAAAAAATGATTTTGGAGGTATTTATGAATATCTAGTAAAATTAGGGGTATTGTTTGTTATCCCATTAATGGGGGTGTTATGCCATTTGTTCTTTGAAATTAGGGGTATTATTTAATATATCATTAATCCAAGTGCAATTGCTATGTCATATGTTCTTTGAGTGAATACCATGTGGTTTTGATGTTATTGAGTAGATAATAGCCCCTATATTAATGTAATTTTATCTATGATTAAAATTTTCTATGAGTAATTAAATGCATGAATATTAAATTAGTGTGTTTTGTTTTAGTTGTACCCTTGCTGATTGTTTCATAATGGATAGGAAATTTGAACTATGCATATCAAACCCTAATGATGTCATTGGATATAAAAATAAGTCTAGGATCTAGTAGAGATAATTTAGCGAGATGACAGTTAAAGAAGAAGAGAATATATTATAAGTAAAAAATAATGAGAAGAGGTAAGATAATGATAATGAAAAGAAAATTATAATCTCTAATAAGAACTATATGATATTATATAGGGACCTATATACATGCACAATATTAGGATAAAATGTTTGGATTTTAACACATGTCACCTCTAGGTACTCTCCAAGCAAACAAAATGAAACAACTAAGACAAAAGTCTTACATCTCCAACAAATTTGAATAAAGTACAAAATGTCACCACAAAGGGATGGATTTGTGATCTTCTATCCAATAAATAAATCCATAATTTTTTCATCTATCCAATATATAAGGAAATGAAAATTATATATAAATAATATTATAGCCCTATGACTTCCAAAGAAACACATGTGAGATATGTCCACCATAATCAATTGTTCCAAACAAATACTCACAACAAACAACCTTAATCTTACAGTATTACAACACCCCATTCTAGAGAAGAAAGCAAAATAAATATATTTATCTAAAAAGTATGATCGAAAATTATATCAATTGCTAAATTAGTAATGTGTGGTTATCTTAATGCAACATTTTTTCCTATTTTAAATGTTTTTTATGGGTTGTTTTGAAAAGCAAATAGTCAATATTGACTTGCTTTAAATTTTCTTATCGAGTTTGCTTTAACTTTATCTTTATCGAGTTTACTCCTTAATTTTGTTTCTCCTTATAAACCACTCTCATATATTTCTACATGTATGTATTCATTTAATGTTTTCATGTTGTGAATTTGACTACTATAATTTTATTCTTGTAAAATAATTATTTATTTATTTTTACTTAAAAAAATTCATAATTTTCATTCATAAAGAAAGTAGGAAAATACATATTATTTATGCTTCCCGATTTCAAATTCCTCCCCAAAATGATCTTATATAAAAAATATCAATATTTTTAAAACATATAAAAGCATGATAATAGTCCACACATAATATTCAAATATATGCTTACATGAAATAATACCACTATTTATTAATGCTGTAAATTAGATTAAAACATATATAATTAAGGTAGAAAATATTACATTAACAATTTAAAATATTTTTACATTCTTCTTAAAAAAAAACACTTTTAATATCCAAAGGAACTATGTCTAATAATTAATAAAACTTCTAATGTCCAAAGGAATAACTAATAGAACTAAGTGCCAAATTCAATCAGAAAATGGATGAGAAGTAAGTTTACCATATTTTGATTCCAAAATATTTTAGTGTTCTAAAACCAACTAAATACCATCCTTGGAGAATATGCTTTCCCAATTCATTCTATGTGCACATGTAAAAATGTAAAAGTAATTGAATTAGAAATAGATTTGAAATTAAAAATTCACTTATAAATATTTCGACGTACTATATTTTCCATATTATTAACACTCCTCTTCCAATTTATCACTCCATATATTATTTTTAAAAGTTTAATATTAAATTTTAATTTATATATAAAATATTGAACAAAAATAAGAAGTTAGAACTTGTAACATTGAGGACCCACAAGAGATTTCCTAAACTTAAGAGTGTAAATTATCCTTCCAAATTTCTACACATAAAACATAAGAAACAAGTGTGTATAATCTATAAATGGAAATCAAATTTCTACACAAAAAATTATAAGAAGCAAGTGTGTATAATCTATAAATGGAAAGCAAGAGTAAAGATACTTTTACAAGGTTCAAATAAAATATTCAAGTTAATTTGTTTTTCTCCCCTGGTTTTGTTTATTTTTAAATTATTTGTTCATGTAAAAATCATAATATAAATCTTTAAACATTAATAGATTTGTTAGGTATATTTTAGACTCTTATTAATGAATAATAAATTTGAAGTTTTTGATGAATTCGTATATCCTAAATTTGACACTCTAGATTATATTTAAATGATTTTCTAATTCTTTTTTATTTTTTATTAGAGTTGTTGTAATATGTCACATATAATAACCATAACCATGCTTTATTACCAAAGAAATTCATCATTTGACAACCAATTGAAAATAAAAATAAAAACCCACACTAAACCACTTTAATTTGTATGAAGATCTAATGCCTAGACAAGCAATTCCAAAATATAGAGAAGCAATTCCAAAATAAAAATAAAAAAATAATGTATATATATATATATGGTTAGCATAATGAATCGTAAACGTCAATGTGTCATCGACGTTGGCACATATAGAGGCACTAATTGGGCATGTCATTGTCGGCCATGGAAAAAATAAAATGCAATCGTAGTGCATGGAGAAATATAAATGCTCTTAAATTTAGTTAAAATACTAACTTGTTTCGAATATATTTAGACAGATAAACGGTTGTAGCTGAAAGATCTCAAATTTACTTTCAAAATTAAGTTTTAAGAAAAACAATCTAAAAGATACACGAGCATTTTTACCATTTCTAGGTTTGTTCTTTTTAAATGGATCAATTGTTGAACAGAGATACATTTTCTACTACTGTGGGTAACAACGACGAGGGGGAGAGAAATAATTGGATTGGTGACTCTCAGATGAGACAACTACTTATCCACATTACATTATGAGACAATTAGATGACGAAGGTTTCATTACAATTTTTTTAGAAGATATTCTACAGAAGCATGTGGTCTCCCGTGTTTCTGCAAGGTTAATTGACACGGTCTATCCTGTCTCTCCATTTGCATTGTGTAATGACCTCCTCGTTACAACAAAAACTTTGAGAACAGGTTTAATTTTTTTTTTTGTTTAAGGTGTGTGTGCGCGTGTAGAAGTAACAACTACACTTGAGTCTACGTCACCACTCGACAACCAACAAGACGCAACCATGATGTTCAACACAAGAAGACTGAAGGCACACAACGAGTAACTGCAACAATATATGACCATAGGCATAAGGCACACAACACAAACATTAATACATACTGGGAGTGCACAGTATGAACACATAGGGAAGAATCCATGGTGTTAGGGTTACTATTTCTGCACTGGAAAGTAGGGCATTTAGTCTTATGTCTTTTCGAAAGAAGATTAGACAGGCTCCTGGCCGACTGCTCAGGAAAAAACTAGTAACCCGACCTAGAACAAGACGCAAGCAAGATGAACACAACAAGATGACCCCGACATATCACAGTGACAACAAGCAATAAACACCCCTAGACATAAGGCATACAACTAGCAGTTGTAAGCAGAAAACGACATCAGGTGTTAAGTATAGTACAATCACAGATGGAAGAATCCAACAATAGAGTTTACTATTTCTACACAGAAAAGTAGGGCTTTTAGTCTTATGTCTTCTCGAAAGAAGATTAGACAGGCTCCTGGCCGACTGCTCAAGCAAAAACTAATAAATCTTTTAGGGAGTCGCAATAGTGGAAACTGTGCCTTTAAACAACCCGAGACTACTGATATGGCTCCTAGTGTTTCGCAAGAGTGGGAATTGTGCCTTTAAACAACCCGAGACTCTTGATACGGCACTAGATTCTTTACACAGAAAAATCACACACACAGACATATATACTAAGGTTACATGGAGGTGTCTATATCCCGCCCGACACAAGTAGACCTGCAATGCAAGACAACCAAGTAATACAAGATCAAAGACAACCACGACCTCTTCGGGAGACACCAATAAGAAGGATTCGACATCGAACAACCACTATTGAGACTCAAGACCTTAATCATAGACCAATTATTCCATTTGAACTCCATTAGTAGACGAGATACCCAGTCCAACCGTAAAAGAATGTAAATTTAAGTAATTTCATATTCCCCAATTATAATCTTAGTAGTTCAAGGTACTTGGTTCTAGGACCTTATTTTTATAACCATCAATAACCAAAGATTTAATCGTATTAAGATAAGTCCACAATGCCATTATTTTTCATAAAATACCTAACACTAAAAATTGCACCTTAATTTATAATGACATATATTACCCTTACATAATTCAATGTTATAATACAAGACATTACTCCTTACACATCGCCATGTCAATAAAATACATTAAGGCGCCCAGGGCCATGACACAATGTTACCATAACCTTGCAAATTAGAAAGCCATCAACATTATAGGTTATCTAACCCTAACAATA
Source organism: Picea abies (assembly GCA_900067695.1). Classification (NCBI taxonomy): domain Eukaryota; kingdom Viridiplantae; phylum Streptophyta; class Pinopsida; order Pinales; family Pinaceae; genus Picea; species Picea abies. Next base: position 3,540 of record CBVK0100745413.1, on the reverse strand, counting down.
CTTTTATTTGTTACTGGATCCTTGCCCTTACATAAATGGAATAATATATTAAAATTGCATTACCCCCATAAAGTGCAACTACTAAATAGTCTCAAGGAGTTCCTTCTTAATTGAATGCATAAGTAATTCCTTCTTAAATTGAAGATATAAAGTGATTCCTACTTTAATTGAATGTATAAGGCAATTCTTTTTACATTGAATACATAATTAAGCATTTGCATAGTGAAAATAAAACATCTATTGGGTTACTCACCTGAATAAAGCAATCTCCTAATCATGAATCTCAATGCAAATTAATCCAGGATAAGGAACAGTGAACTCATAATTATAAATGCAATCTTCTTCCAACTTTTATAAATGCAATCTGCTTCCATATTTATAAAAGCAAGCTCTGTCTAAATGGTACTAATCTGTAATTATGATGGCCATTAATCTACCGTTAGACAATGCAAATAAAAATAGAAAAACCACTAAAAAGTAATAACATATGGATATAATTTTAATTATATGTGCGCATAAAATACACCATTAAGGATGCAATGGAGAAAAAGGGGAAACACTAAAAACTAAGAATGCAACGACATATAAAAACGCTTCATGGTGTCAAGGTTCCCTTCCTTATTGCATTAACTAAATATAAACAATACATGATTTAAAAACAAGAGTTCAAGACCATACCCTCACGCATTACATTAGCTAGTTACAGTCATAAGCATTGGGCCTTTATATCACGTTTCAGATTAGCAAAAATAGGGGACGAAAAACAGAACTAGTCCTTTAGCAACATATAACCAGACATCTGTATTATCTGTTGCAATCAATGGAGTATAATAACTGTCCAGATTTATGAAAAGAAGATCACATCTGTTTCAATAATAATAATGATATAACTAAGATAGATGCACACCGGACACCAGCTTTTTCGTTTAACTCACGGTACATTGACACCTAGTTGTGATACAATGCAGTCCGTTATCATCCGTAGAACATCCGAATGTCAAGGTTTTTTTGATTTTCTTTTAAAAGGATAATATGACTGTCAAGATTTCAGAAAGGAGGAAAGAAATTTTTCAGACAAAATATTTGAAAACAAGGGTAGAATATCATTACACTCAGCGAAATTGCGGCAACGATGAAAAATGAAATGCCCAACGATTTTACAGGAACACAATAATGAAAAATGGACTGTCAAACGTTTTTACAGGAACACAGTAATGAAAAATGAACTGTCAATCGATTTTGCAGGAATGGAACCTCATTCCCGCAGCGAAATTGCAACAACAAATAAAAAAAACGCAGTGCCAAACGATTGTACAGGAAAGCATTCATGAAAAATGAAATGCCAAATGTTTTTACCGGATCGGATCAACATTTCCCTCAGCGAATTTGCAGTAGTAATGAAAAACAAATGCCAAATGATTTTAAAACCCTCTTGATCAATAAACAAATAATATCATTTGAATTGCCAGATGGATCAAATCCTCTTGGGCCAATAAAAAAAAAAAAAAAAAGAATTTCATTTGCCAACGAAACAGAGGTTTCCTATCATAGCAGAGGTAAAAAATCCACGACGGTTACCCATACGCCCTCCCAGTGCCCCAAAAATGTGTCACTATCATCAACGACAACAACGAAATATAAAAACGAAAATTCCAGAAATCCAAATTCATTAACAATTTAACCAAACAATTTTTCAGAACTACGTCGCAGTAAGCATTCCAAACGAAATTGCCGATGGAGTTTTTCAGTGTCACAATTACAAGGATGAGTTGCCAGAAACAATTTAACCTTCATCATTCATAGAAACAAATTTGACAGAACTAGCTTTTTCAGTAACAATTATATAAAGACAAAATTGCCAGAACAATCTCACAATAACCATTTACTGAAACAAAATTTCCGACGGAGTTTTTCAGTAACACAATACACAGTGAATTTAGCTGTAGGGGATGGAGAAGAAATGAAAATTTCAAGGCTGGCGGATTACTCAAGGCGAAAAAGTAAAATTTTGCAGCAACATTGAAAAACACAACAATCTGTTGGATGTAAGCAATTAAGGAACAACCATCTAGCCCAACGATAACCAACATCGATTGAAAATTAAACATTCATTCATCTAGATTTCCATTACATAAGAAGATCTAATCATAACCTAATGCATTATACTCTACTAAATGACGCACGTACCTTTTCCCTTTCGACCGCCTCGATTGATGTCCGTGCCTCGATTGATGTCCCGCGCTCCTGGCTTCTCCTTCTTGCCGACCATAGAGATCTCACCGATACCTCCCAGCCAATCGCTAGGGGTACTCTACTTCCCCCTTATCCCCCCGAGCCACAAAGGGGCCACACAAGATCCAGAGATAAGACTAGCTTCTCAACTCGCCTCCAAGGTGGAGCTACCACTCCAATACAACTGAGAAATTCCCAACTCCTCACAAGCAAACAATCAAGCCACAATCCAGCAGCGTAACGTCACGCTAACCGTTCCCCTTTCTTCCTCCTTTTCCCCTTCTTTTATAGAAATTTGAGACCACCTACTTTCCTAAATCATTTTTAATTTAAGTTTTAATGACAATCCTCTAAAAATTCTCTGTCATCCAAGTGTCACTCATCCCCCACATTTCTCCAAAATTAATTTCTTTTTAATAATTAAAAGACTCATTTCCCTCACCCCCCTATAGTCGTTCCTAAAATTACTCCTAGGGTTCCTATATCCCCTCACATGCTTTTAATAACTTTCCCTAAAAGAAGTTGCTATTTCAATTCATTATAGAAAGTTATTAATTGTTGATTCCTTTTTGCTTTTTACCCTATGTCCCCTACTTTCCTTTATTAAGTTTCCTTTCATACAAGTTTCCTTATTTATATTATTTATTCCTTTCCTTTTTCCTTTTTTTTTTTCTTTTAAACCCAAAAAGAATAATGTGCTTAATAGTCTTTTCATTATATTTTAAAATCCTAACTTTTGTACTCCACACTTTAATAATTTTGTTTCTTCTTTATATTTTAAAAACCATGGGTTTCAATTAATTTATCTCCCTCATTACTTTAACTCCCCTTAATTTAATAAGACTTACTAATACTTAGGAGGGTTTTGGTTAGCGTTCGTATGTTTATTTTTTTGTAGGGTACTTTTGTAAGGCTAATCAAATTTTATCTTAGAGATGTTTTAAATTTAGGTTTAGATTTGAACTGGGCGACAATTCATTAGGGGAGTCGTTTTGAGAATTTATTAAGGCGTTAAGGTCTTAGGGTCATCTAGGTTGTCTCATCATCATCATCAATGTGATGTGCCCTTCAGGACGCACTACGTGCTCCAAGGGTGCCACTCGCCTCATTTTCTTCTGTTGCACGACGTGCCCTTCAGGATGCACCACGTGCTCCAAGGGTTCCACTCACTAACTTGTGTTTCTTTGTGCGACGTGCCCTTCAGGATGCACCACATGCTCCAAGGGTTCCACTCGCCAACTTGACTGATTGGTATACATCTATAACCCCTGGAGTCAACACTCCACCAGGTGAACTTGTGGGAGACTA
>CBVK0100745412.1:0-10948 GCA_900067695.1 Picea abies | reverse complement strand
AGTTCTAACGAAGTCGGGTTTCGGCGTATCGGGGGTCCTGAGGACAGGATACTCTTGCAGTTTGGAATCGCGAAACGCGATATCCCGACAACTAAAGGGGCGTGGGGCCACAAGAATTAGTGGAGGACAGGTGGCACGCCGTATCGGGATTCGGGGAAAGTAAATTTTCAGAGCATTGACCTTAGGATTCGCGATCCCGCGAAGTCCAAAGTTCCGACAAGATAAGGGACCGTTGAAAGTCAAAGTCGCAAGCTCATCGGAGTTTTGGCACATCGGGGTTCAGGGTTTTGAGAATCCAAAACACTCGACCATTGACCTCGCGATACCGCGAAGTCCGATTCCTCAAAAAGTAAGAGAGGGGGGATCGCAGGGAAGATTTTTGTGGGTGTATATTTCCCGATAGGGAAATAGAAGGACCGGTTAGTGTTCTTCGGGACGAGGAAGGAGAAGATCCTGTGAGCAGATGTGCTCGTGAGAGTGCGCCTACGTCAAGTGGTATCAGAGCATAGAAAATATTCTTTTCTTTCTGTAGCAGAGAAGAATAAATTCATCATGCCGCCAAGGAGAAGGGATAGACAATCACCTGATCCAAAGGAGGAAAGGGAAATGCCCAGAGGAAGGGGTAGAGAAGTGCATAATCCAGAAGTAGGAAGAGATCTGCATAACTTACGCGCTAGAGTTGTGGACCTGGAGATAGGACAAAGGTGCACAGCTAATGTAGGAGATATCAGTGAGTCTGAAAATGAAGATGATGTTGGACATGGAGAAGAAGAAATCCCAGCAGAAGATGCAGCAACTGAGCGCTTACTTAAAGTTGTTGCAAGAATGGGTGTAAAGGTGAAGATGGACATTCCAGTTTATGAGAGAAATCTGGATGTAGAAGAGCTTCTAGACTGGATTAGAGATCTAGACACCTATTTTGACTATCAAGATATCGAAGAGGACAAGAAAGTTAGGCATGTCGTCACGAGATTAAAAGGACACACCGCATTGTGGTGGGATGAACTACAAGAGGATAGGTGTTGCCAAGGCAAGCAGAAAATTAAGAGCTGGGACAGGATGATTGCAAAGATGAAGGCAAAATTCATCCCCAGGAACTATCAAATTTCTCTGTTCAGGAGGATGCATAACCTGAGACAGAAGTTGATGACAGTAAAGGAATATATTGAAGAATTTAATAGGTTGAATATCAGGGCAGGTCATCACGAAAGCAATGACGAAAAAGTGGCCAGGTATATGAATGGACTGAGATATGAAATTCAGGATGAGATGAGCATGGTAACCATCCGGACTGTGGAGGATGCTTATCAAATGGCTCTGAAAGCTGAAGAGAAGCTGAGCTGAAAGTAGAGTCAGAGGGGCAGAGGCAGAAGTTAGCCAAGGGCAAAATCAGTTGCCCAGGAAAGGACCCAGAAGCCCAGGGAAGATTGGAAGAAACCTTAGGAACGGACAGAGAGAGGAGGAAGCTCACAGAGAGGGTCATATGTTGAACAGAGAAGACAGCATACTGAGTAGAGAGGAGATTATGCTGACAACAACACTTTTCCTCATACTAGAGGTAGAGGAAGAGGAAGAGGTGGAGTAATCACATGCTTCACATGTGGAAAGAATGGGCACAAGTCATTCGAGTGTCCAGAGAAAAAGAAGGAAACTGGAGAAACTCACATCACCGAGGCACAGAGGCGAGATGTTGAGGTGGAAGATTTCTCATGATGTGAAAAGTCCTTTTGACGCCAGAGAAGGACATGGAGAATTCAGCGCAGAGGAACATCCTTTTTAGGATTGCTTGCAAGACCAAGGATAGGGTATGCAAGGTCATTGTGGACAGTGGAAGCACGGATAATCTCGTTTCAACCAAGATGGTAGAAAAGTTGGGGCTAGAGACGACTGATCATCCAAGCCCATATAAAGTTTCATGGCTACAAAAGGGACATCAGGTAACTGTCACTAAACAGTGGTTAGTTGAATTTAAGATAGGAAGATATAATGATAAGATATTATGTGATGTCATTCCTATGGATGTTTGTCACCTATTGCTGGGTAGACCATGGAAATATGACAGAAATGTGATTCCTGATGGGCGAATGAACACATACACCCTGGAGAAGAATGGGAGGACACACATGTTACGTCCAATAAAGGATAAGGAGGTGAAGCCAAAAGTAAGCAACACTGTACTTCTCATGAGTGGGAAGGAACTTCTTACAGAGGTTAAGAAGAAGGAGGATCCACAGTTCATTGTGGTCAGAAAACCGAAGATTGTTCTGACTAGCAATAGAGTGGATGATTTGCCAGAAGAAGTTCAGGGACTGCTGGAAGAGTTCGCTGACATAGTAGTGGACGAATTACCTCATTCGTTGCCACCAATCAGGAGTGTGAGTCATCATATCGATCTCATACCAGGAGCTATTTTGTCGAACAAAGCCGCGTACAGATTGACGCCACAGGAGAATGAAGAGGTTCAAAGGCAGGTCCAGGATTTATTGGACAAAAGATTAGTCAGGGAAAGCTTGAGTCCATGTGTTGTTCCGACAGTACTCAGTCTGAAGAAAGACGGAGGCTGGAGGATGTGTACCGACTCAAGGGCGATCAACAAAATAACCATCAGGTACAGATTTCCATTGCCGAGGATGGGTGATCTGATGGACTACTTGACTGGAGCCAAGTATTTTTCGAAGATTGATCTGAAGAGCGGATATCACCAAATTCATATGAGGGAAGGTGATGAATGGAAAATAGCATTCAAGACAAACGAGGGTTTGTATGAATGGATTGTTATGTCATTTGGCTTAACAAATGTGCCAAGTACCTTTATGAGGTTGATGAATGAAGTCCTGAAAGATTTCATCAGAAAATTTGTCATCGTATATCTGGATGATATACTGATTTTCAGTAAAACGAAAGATGAACATCTGAAGCATTTGGCCATTGTGATGAAGAGATTACAGTAAGAGAAGTTGTTGATAAACATGAAGAAGTCTTCATTCATGAAGACAGAACTCATTTACTTGGGATTTGTTATTTCAATGAATGAGTTGAGGATGGATCCAGATAAGGTGGAAGTGATCAAGAATTGGCCATCACCAAAGAACATATTTGAGGTGAGAAGTTTTCATGGGTTAGCTAGTTTCTACCGGAAGTTCATCAGGAATTTCAGTGGAATTAACGTAGCGATGATGGACACAGTGAAGAAAAGACACAAATATTTTCACTAGACTGAAGAGGCCGAGAAAATTTTTAAATTGTTGAAGAGGAAGATTACGGAACAACCAATTTTGGTGTTGTCGGATTTCCAGAAAACATTTCAAGTGAAATGCGATGCAAGCAAATTTGTGATCGGAGCGGTCTTGAGTCAAGATCACAGGCCAATTGCATATTTTAGTGAGAAGTTGAATGAAGCGAAGGTGAAGTATTCCACATATGATAAGGAGTTTTATGTCATTGTACAGGCATTGAAAAAGTGGAGGCACTATTTGAATCCAAAGGAATTTTTTTTGTATAGTGATAACCATGCATTACAGTTTGTGACTCAATAGGAGAAGTTGAATCAGAGGCATGTTAAGTCGGTTGAATACATGCAGAATTTAACATTTGTGATTAAACATATTTCTGGTACTGCTAACAAAGTTGTTGATGCTTTGAGCAGGAAGTGTTTGTTGTTTCAAGAATTCAAAGCCAAAACATTGGGTTTTGATGATCTCAGAGACATGTACGAAGATGATCCAGACTTCAAGGAAGCGTATGAAGCAGCTGAGAATCTAGCTCTTAGAGACAGAAGCCTGTGGATAGGATACATGATCCAAGAAGGATTTTCATTTAAAGGCAATCAGCTGTGTATTCTGAATTGTTCCATGAGGGAGAATCTGCTGAAGGAAAAACACAGCGAAGGATTGTCCGGACACTTCAGTCATGACAAGACATTCGCAAAGCTGAGCAAGTCATACTTTTGGCCAGGGATGCGATCATAGGTCAAGATATTTGTGGACAGATGCAGGATTTGCTAGCATTCGAAGGGAAAGATGCAGAATGCAGGTTTTTATCAACCATTACCCATACCTGAAAGGTCGTGGGACGCAATTAGCATGGATTTTGTATTGGGTTTGCCAAGGACACAAAGAGGTTGTGATTCAATCTTTGTGGTGGTGGATAGATTTTCCAAGATGGCACATTTTATCCCATGTCAGAAAACCAGTGACACGACTCACATCGCGAACCTGTTTTTCAAAGAAGTCATTTGACTTCACGGCTTACCAAGGAGTAGAGTTTCGGATAGAGATACGAAGTTCATAGGGAATTTCTGGAGGACCTTATGGAAGAAGCTGGGAACTAACTTGTTATTTAGTTCAGCTTATCATCCTCAGACGGATGGACAGATAGAAGCGGTAAACAGAGGTCAGGGAGATTTGCTGAGGAGCTTGGTGACAGAGCACCACAGCAGTTGGGATAATATATTGCCGCAGCTAGAGTTTGCTTACAATGACTCTGTTAACAGGAGCACAAGGCAAAGTCCATTTCAGATTGTTTATGGCATGCAGCCGAGAGGAATTTCTGAACTAAGGGATTCAGAACAGAATGCAACTAGGAGCGCTAGTTCAGAAGAATTCGCTGAGGCGATGAAAGAACTTCACAGCCAGGTGAAAGAACGACTGCTAAAATCAAGCTAAGAATATAAGCGCAGGTCCGATCAGCATAGAAGACAACTTCAGTTCGAAGTTGGTGATCTGGTTCTGGCACATTTGAGGAAAGAAAGGTTCCCAAGAGGAACATACAATAAATTGAAGATGAAGAAAATCGGACCTTGCAAGGTCTTGAAAAAAATTGGAGAAAATTCTTATGAGATTGAATTACCCGATGGGATCGGAATTTCTCCGATATTCAATGTCTCAGACTTATACCCATATAGAGTTGGGGACACAGAGATTGGAAGTGATGAGCAGTTAGAGGTTTAGTGGCAAAAACAGATGCCAGTTGTAGATAAGACACAGATGGAGCGGATACTGGATAAACGAGTGGGTAAGAGGACCAGGCGAAAGCAATACTTTGAGTATCTGGTCAAATGGAAGAACCATCCAGTTGAAGATGCCAGCTGGGAAACTGAAGCAGAGATACAGAAGCATGGACATACCGTGCAAGAGCTCATGGACAGGAGCCCATGAAAATTTTCAAGTGAGGGAGTATGATGCAGGAGCATCTCCCACGTCAAGCGAGCTAGCGCGGAAGGCAAAAGACAACTGGGCACACGCCAGCACAAATTTTTGAAATTCCCTTAGATTGTTGCACCATCTTAAATGAAGTCATTTAAGATGAGACTCACTTGTAAATTTAATTAGACCTTGAGCATCCCGCTCTCGTCTGAAGTAGATGGAGGCATTTAATATAGTTAATGCAGGTAGATAGATTTTAATTCCAGATTAGACAATTTGAGAGCGCAAGAGGGAAACGGGATATAGACACCCTCATTTTGCATTTTATGGGGATGATGAGCATTTTGTGTATGAAGAACTTGGGAGAGAAGCAGAGAACTGTGTAAGAACACCCATGTACAGATCTTGAATTAATAGAAGGAAATTGATTCAAATTCATGGTGTGTGTTTTTCTCTGTGTATTGATTGATGAATTTCTCCGATATTCAATGTCTCAGACTTATACCCATATAGAGTTGGGGACACAGAGATTGGAAGTGATGAGCAGTTAGAGGTTTAGTGGCAAAAACAGATGCCAGTTGTAGATAAGACACAGATGGAGCGGATACTGGATAAACGAGTGGGTAAGAGGACCAGGCGAAAGCAATACTTTGAGTATCTGGTCAAATGGAAGAACCATCCAGTTGAAGATGCCAGCTGGGAAACTGAAGCAGAGATACAGAAGCATGGACATACCGTGCAAGAGCTCATGGACAGGAGCCCATGAAAATTTTCAAGTGAGGGAGTATGATGCAGGAGCATCTCCCACGTCAAGCGAGCTAGCGCGGAAGGCAAAAGACAACTGGGCACACGCCAGCACAAATTTTTGAAATTCCCTTAGATTGTTGCACCATCTTAAATGAAGTCATTTAAGATGAGACTCACTTGTAAATTTAATTAGACCTTGAGCATCCCGCTCTCGTCTGAAGTAGATGGAGGCATTTAATATAGTTAATGCAGGTAGATAGATTTTAATTCCAGATTAGACAATTTGAGAGCGCAAGAGGGAAACGGGATATAGACACCCTCATTTTGCATTTTATGGGGATGATGAGCATTTTGTGTATGAAGAACTTGGGAGAGAAGCAGAGAACTGTGTAAGAACACCCATGTACAGATCTTGAATTAATAGAAGGAAATTGATTCAAATTCATGGTGTGTGTTTTTCTCTGTGTATTGATTGATATGCTCATAGATGGTTGCTTCCTATTATGCATTTGTTGTTATGCTGTGCATATGATTTCATGTGTTGAGATTGAAGTCTAAGAGGAAGTGGAATGAGTTTCAACTATTTCTCTATCTGAGCAAGAATTCCTGCAAGGAGTGCAGTTGAAGTCGTCCACAAGGAGTGCGTTGACAGAAGGCTCAGATAGTTTAACTCTTGTTCTCATTCACCCAGAAGTGAAATTGGGCTATAGGGCCGTGCAAGGAGTACGCAGCCTAAGGAAAGCCTCAGTTGTGAATCTGAGCGGAGCATTGAAAGACTTTTGTTGCAGGTGTGTGCAGGGTCGAAGGTATTCAACACTTGGAAGTGCCTGAGATTTGCCGCAAGGAGTGTATCGAGAGGTTCAGGGTGACGGAGTTTTGTGTCACAGGTGATTAAGTCTGGGAAGAAGTCCTTGGTTCACTTCATGAATGTATCAAGGAGGAGAAGATAGACGGTCAGGTTCTTGTGGGGAAGATTGGTAAAATCTCGCCAGCCATCAGATCTATCAGAGGATCAGGGAGGATACGGTTACATCCGGGGTTTAAGCTCAAAGGATTGTGGACCGTCATATCTGCACATAGTTACCCGTCAACCGTCCAATTTGGCAGGAGTTGAACCAGGGTTAAGCCTTCGTGAGTAGAGGAGAAGCAATCGGGATATTGAGACATCGGGGTTCGCGGAATCGGGAGTCACGAGGACAGGTGATCGTGAATTTCCATAGCGGAAACCCCAAATCAACTTGAACCGTCCATCAGTCTGGACGTGTGGATGAGATCGGAAGCCCATCGGTATTTCGATCATCGTGACTCACGCAGGTAAGTAATTTGGGTTTTAGCATCCGGCGGGACCCAAGGATCAATCTGAACCGTCCATCCACTAGGGACGCGTGTCAGGAATCCGAGAGGAGTCGGGGATCGACATATCACGAGTCAGGAAGATGAGAATAAGTCACAGCTCGAAATTGCGAATTTTGATTCTCCGAAAGGAGGAGATCTTGTAGGACCCTATTGACGTCATATCAGCGTAACAAGGCACCAGGAATTTCCACAGTGAAATCCCCGAAGGAGCAAGGATTGTCCATCAGTTGGGACGCGTGTTAGAAGTTCTAACGAAGTCGGGTTTCGGCGTATCGGGGGTCCTGAGGACAGGATACTCTTGCAGTTTGGAATCGGGAAACGCGATATCCCAACAACTAAAGGGGCGCGGAGCCACAGGAATTAGTGGAGGACAAGTGGCACACCGTATCGGGATTTTGGGAAAGTAAAGTCCCGGAACATTGACCTTAGGATTCGCGATCCCGCGAAGTCCGAAGTTCTGACAAGATAAGGGACCATTGAAAGTCAAAGTCGCGAGCTCATCGGAGTTTCGACACATCAGGGTTCGGGGTTTTGAGAATCCAAAACACTCGACCATTGACCTCGCGATACCACGAAGTCCAATTCCCCGATAAGTAAGAGAGGGGGGATCACAGCGAAGAGTTATGTGGGTGTAGATTTCCCAATAGGGAAATAGAAGGACCAGTTAGTGTTCTTCGGGCCGAGGAAGGAGAAGATCATGTGAGCGGACGTGCTCGTGAGAGCGCGCCTGCGTCACTCAGCTACAACTCGAAACACTTCATATTCTTCTAGAAAATATACTTCCTATGTCCTTTGATTTTTTCTCCCGATCTATTTCATCTCTCTCCTGAGTTTTTTAATTTTCCTTTGCTTACCCATGAGAGTAGAAACCAACTATGCATCCTCCTTCTTCTCTATGTCATTATGATTAATGCAAGAAAAATCCAATTTTCTCGCTTGCTCACTGTCTAAGAATTGCAGATTGTTTGTCACAATAAAATTTTTATTTATCCCTCTAGTATGCCACTAAATACACACTATCCATGTTCATGCTTGAAACAAAGAATATGTTGAACCCTCTCTTGCACGTTGGAAGCTCATGGCTTCTCCACGCAGGCTTATCCTCCAGATGGGCGACTCCTCTAGATGGACAACTCCTCCAACAATGGTGTCAAAACACACGTCAAGACATAGCTCTTCAGGGCTCGGATCAGAAGTGGATGCACCAGTCAAAAGTCCACATTCCAATAGTCACAATCTTCTTCACAAACAACAACATGCGGTCCTCTCTGAGGCTATAAGTTACCCTTTGCAGCTCCTCAAGCAGATGAGCGACCAGACTACAATACAAGTACATGACTACGCTTCTCCTCCTCTCAATTTGATTAGAATAAAATCTAATCAATCGATCCAACGGTTTCTTCAAATATCAACTATCACTTCTGTTGTATCTGCCCACGTGTTATCCACAACTTATTTGAAAGATTATTTGGAATATTATTGTCGTGGACTTGCAACATCAGTTCTCGATGTGGGTTCTTCACCAAGTCATAGGTGGGCACCTCACTAACGTCAGTGCCACTCTAACGTCGCAGAGAACTGTTCATTCCTTATCGCATTTGTCACGGGTCTTTGAAATTTGCATCCGTCCATATGCTGAGCGATCAAGCACAGAAACGTTTGTACATTGTCATACACCGCATGCCAAAGTTTGAAGTGATCTGTCTCTGCATAGCTGATATCTTCTTTCTGTGTTGCCTTTGCACGGATTCTTACTAGCGTTTTTTTTCCACGGACTGGCGATTTATCCAAGCAGCCACACCATGGTCTTACAATGCACCTAGACTCTTTCCAATGTCTTCTACACTGGTTGAAAACTAGTCTTCTTTATTAAATCATGGTGTCCACACCAAACGCCCAACACTTAAACATGTTGATCTCCTGGAAGTCGCACAACTTGCTCACGCCTCTGGCTCGCACCTTCCTCTATGCACAGGACTCAACATTCAACAATAGCAGCGACTCATTCAATAGCCACGACCCTCTCAACTCTCATAAATGACCCTTAGCTCTGATACCAACTTAAAATTGGAGAATAACACAGCGATACAGTGAGGCCACAAGAGCTCATGCAAGTGAGACTACGATCTCACACTCTATACTTCATTGATTAGAAATCCATTACATATATAATTGTAGAACATCAAACTGACTTTAGAACAAACTCCTATAAAATAGGATCTCAAACCACTCTCATACCAAACTTATGCAAGCACATAACAACTCAATAACCTCTTCCTAACAACATTCTAATTTCTTCGTTATTTCTCCAACATGTATATATAGATAACTTGAGTGGGCTTAATGGTTAAGAACATGTGTTTCTTCCTTGGAGGTTACAGGTTCAAATCTAGAGGAGGTAGGGTATGTATACCTACGTAGACTTTTGAAGGGGGTCCCTTGTCCCAATCTATGCTCCTATATTTCTTATATTTATATTGCACACGTATATGCATACAAGAAAGTGAAGCAAATTGAATTTGGTAATACAAGTTCTACATAAATTCATATTTATGAGCAATGATATGCTTATGAATATGTTTCATCTCTTTTCTTTCAAGTAAGTGGAGTATACAAAATGGAAAAGGATCCATCATTTCATTTCATTATGTAGATGATTTTGTCATGTTGTTGATACACTTGTTAAATTCACATATAATTAGTCAAACAACATTTATCTTAATAATCTTGGTTGCTTCATACTAATCATTCAATCTATCTTTCTAAATATTATGGATTTGATGAGACAAATGCTAATACCCAATACCCATGAATTTTAATTGCTTTCAGCTTTCCAACTATTATGGATTTGATGTGATTACTACAAATATGACTACTAGGCTTGGTTGACAAACAATTAACTAGTTAACTTGTGATATACTCGTGCATACTTTTAATATGAATTAGACATAAAACTTGATAGTTTTTAATATAACTTCAATGGATCATTATATTTTAAAAATGATAATGTACTTAATGTTTTTTAAATATAATGCTTAAAATAAACATTACTTGATTTTATGAATATTTGTTAGAAACAAAAACATTCAAACTATAGAGCAAGCACAAGTGATATAAATGTTAAAAGGTATTTTTAACTTATATTAAAACTTTGAATATAGCTATATGAAAAATTATTCAATCATGACTAAAGGTTAATTTATTTTTCTCAAAATGTTTGTTATTTAAATTTATATTTTTTATTAAACAACTTCAATTTTGATTTAGGATTTATTGTTTGAATATGATGATGGTGATGATTGTTATTAGACCTTAAGAAAAAAATGGTAAAAAATTAATTGGTTTGTTTTAAAGTTTTATTCTTATATTTGGAAAGATTTGAGACAAGTTTCATAAATCTCCATAGTTTTGATTAGTTAACACTTTAGGAAGGTTGCTATTGTTATAAATATTTTGAATTTGAGGTCTTATATGGGCACACATAATACATTATAAAAGAAAGTGGTTCCTATCATCCACTTCCTCAGTATCACAAATATGGCAAGTTCTTTTATTCGAGTGTGTTAAAAAAAAATCTAACACCATGTTTTATTATGGACCCGATGAGATTTCATTCTTATTTTAGCAATATTAAGTTTCTTTTTTAAGCTAGCTATTTTTGGACACACCTACCACACTTAAGATCGGAAGAGCGTCGTGTA
>CBVK0100745411.1:0-10948 GCA_900067695.1 Picea abies | reverse complement strand
GAGCTTCTCATAGAATCGACCACTGGGGATTTTGTACAAACCCTGGACTATGAGGGAATCCCATTTAGGTGTCATAGATGCCATTTCTATGGGCACGGTGTGGAAAAATGTCCAATATCCATTAAGGGAAAAGACCGAATGACAAGAGGGACAATCTCCTCCATCTCTCCTCTGTGAAAGAAGTGGAACCACAATAGGGCATAGGGGAATTCAAAAGACAGGTTCTGCAGAACACTGGAGATAATTGACCGGCGGGTCAGGGTTTAGACAGAGGGTGCCATCAGGGTTGGGGGCAGGAAGTGCCTTCGAATGTTGGTCCTCTCTCCTCACCTTCCCTATATCATCTCCTCTGATGAAAACATGAATTAAAGGGCATGTCAATATTATTTGCTTCTCATACTACTTTGGATTCTTTCTCCCCACTTGTTTTTTCTGAGTCTCTATCCTGTGCTAGTCTAGCCTCCCTACACTACCCCTTCTCCTCCTCCTCATCGATATTCGCACCTTTGTTGGTCACACCCTCCTTAAACTTGGGGGAGTTAGAATCTACTTCGTTGACTGGGCTCTTGACCTCTACTGAACTACCTTATACACCAGATATAAACACCCCTCCCTCTACAACTATCATCCCCTCCCCTACCTACCTAGAAAATTTGCTTCCTACTAATCTCCCTTTTACCCTCAACACTCCATCGGCCTCTATTGACTCCTCTTCTGAAGATAACAAAGTGTGTTACCACCTTAAGAGCATATCGGTGATTAAAGAGGATCCCTTGGAGAGTGGTTCTCCCATGACCTCAGGAAGGGGACTGGGGTCACTACTTGAGACACAATCGATGGGAAAATGTAGGGATCGTAAATCACATTTATATCTGGCACAAGATCGGGCCAAAATTGATCTGGCTTCAGGCAGACAATCTTCGATTGAATGGGCGCTCAGAGAAAAGCCACTCTAGGATGGAGTTACCTCATGAAAATCCTCTCCTTCAACTATCGAGGGTTAGCGAACCCCAATAAAAAATCATCCTTATGAAGATTGGTTGAACAGTGCTCGAGATCTACACTCTTTCCCTACACGACGCTCTTCCGATCTCACTCACTACTTGAGACACAATCGATGGGAAAATGTAGGGATCGTAAATCACATTTATATCTGGCACAAGATCGGGCCAAAATTGATCTGGCTTCAGGCAGACAATCTTCGATTGAATGGGCGCTCAGAGAAAAGCCACTCTAGGATGGAGTTACCTCATGAAAATCCTCTCCTTCAACTATCGAGGGTTAGCGAACCCCAATAAAAAATCATCCTTATGAAGATTGGTTGAACAGTGCTTACCAGATGTCATTCTACTGTAGGAAACTCTAGGGGACAACTTAGCAGTGGTTAAGATCTTGGAATCTTTACTCCCAGGTTGGATGTTCACAACAATAGATGATCAAGGACGCTTGGGGGGTTTTTCCACTCTAGTTCAACAATGGGTAACATTTGGGGGAATCAGACCATCATCCGATATTGTTCGAATTTGGGACCTCCTCTAGAAGGCAGAATAGCCCCTTCAAATTCTTAGAGGGATGGCTAATAGATACAACCTTTCTAAAACTAGTAAAGGACTTATGGGTGAAAATACCAGAACACTCTCAGACCCCAGTAGCTGTGCATTTTGTTGAAAACCTAAAAGGCCTCAAACAAGCAACTAAGAAGTGGGCCAAAATAAAACAACAAAAGGATTAACAAAATCTGCGGGATATTGAATTGAAACTAATAGAACTACAAGATGGGACTAGCTGGGGCTATCATAACCAGGAAACAAAAGACCTCTTATATGGCTTCGAAAAACACCGCAGGGTCATCCTGGAAGAAAGAGAAGCACAATGGAGGCTAAAGAGTCGGGCCCTGTGGCTAACCTGTGAAGATGAAAAAACAAAATACTTTCAGGCCTTTTCCAAAGGCCACAAGATGGCCAACACCATTTGGAGCCTATGGAATCAGAGGGGGGAGGAAATAACAAAGTACAATGAATTAGCCGACTTGGGAATTAATCATTTTAAGACACTTTACAAAGCCCAGGAGGAGTCCTCTATTGTAGAAATTATAAAGGTTTCCCAACTTTTCCCTAGATTTGTTGAAGAGGATGAAGTTGCACACTTAACAAGCCTGGTTACTAAAAAAGAGTTGATAGAAGTCCTACACACTTTCCAAAAATGGAAGAGCCCTGGCCCATATGGGTGGCCAATCGAATTCTACTTGGGATGCTTTGATGTTATGGGACCTGACGTACTGCGGGTAATCAAAGAATCAAGGGTAAAGGGTCATATACACAATCATATCAATGCTACTTTCATAGCACTGATACCTAAGATAGAAAACATGACCTCCTTAGAATTTTTTCGGCCTATATCTCTTTGCAATTGTTTGTACAAGATTATCTCCAAGGTTATCAGTATAAGACTGGAAGTAATCCTCTCAAAACACATCTCGGGGGAATAGTTCAGCTTTCTTGAAGGCAAACAAATTCATGAGTCGATTGGAGTAGCATAAGAAGGTATGCACAACATCAAACTAAAGAAGATGAGAGAAGCAGTGATACAACTAGATCTATCCAAAGCCTTCGATAGGGTGAACTGGTTATACATCAGAATGCCTCTGATACATCGGAGCTTTGGACTATATTTTTTCAATTGGATAATGGCATGCTTAAACTCGGTCTCCTTTTCCATTTTACTCAATGGTTCAACCATGGAATTTTTTCAAGCAAAGAGGGGAATTCGACAAGGTTGCCCACTATCGCCCCTACTCTTTCTACTTGTAGCAGAAAGCATAAGCTAGTTTTTGACTGAGGCAAAGGTGGGAGGACGTTTCTCTGGTATCAAAATATCAAATGGGTTGGCCATTACCCATGTACTCTTTGTGGATGACATACTAATCTTCTATGATGGCTCGAAGAGGGATGCAGGCATATTAACGGAGGGGATCACACTCTTCAAATTAGTAGCAACGAGTATGATCATAATTATAGGAAGAATTAATCTAGGTAGAAATCAACAATTAAACATCTTCAAACCCTCTAGTATGTCACTAGTCCCTTGCCTGGAGTTGTTTGTTTGCTTCATAGGTCTTGATATTGATATTGTATTTTTTTTTAAATACCTACAAAACCGTCGCTATTGCGGCGTCTTGGACTCTCTTAACGTCACTCTTGCCACATTCGAGACATCTCTCTTTCCACCTCCAAGATTGTCACTCCCATAGCAACTGCGTCAGAGCTGTTACCTCCAGGACGTCGCTCTTGCCACCTCACGGACGCCGATCTTAACACATCTGAGAGTGTTTCTCCCATGGAAACCACGTCAGATCTGATACCTCATCCCTTCGGTCTTGCCACCTCCACAATGTCTCTATTTCCACCTTTGAAACATCTCTCTTGCCACCTTCAAAACGTCTCTCTTGCCACCTCCAAGACGTCCCTCTTTCCAACTTCAAAACATCTCTCTTGCCACCTCCAGAACATCCCCTTTTCCACCTTCATGACATCTCTCTTGCCACCTTTGAAACATTTCTCTTGCCACATTTAAAACATCTCTCTTGCCAGCTTCAGGACGTCTCTCTTGCCACATCCAAGACGTCAGTATTTCCATGAAATAGACGTTAGTCTTATGATGTCTACATGGGGGTTGAACAATCAAATTCATGATGACACGTGGCATCATAGAACGTCACAATATAAATGAAAACTCTTTCGTCGAAAAAATGACGTCCTATGAAACAACGTTTGAGGGGGTCTGATGTTTGTCATTCTTCTGACAATATAAAGTGGCAATTACGTCGAATGCACCATCAGAATTTGACCCAAATGCACTATTGACATAGACAAGTTGAATTACCAAAGTATTCAAGACATCTATATGCTCTGTCATACAATCTCCATCTTCCATCGTAATATGATACAACTTATTTTGAAGAAACAACTCCTTTACCAGGGACTTTGATTGATAGAAATTCCCCAAATTTTCCCATAGTTCTTTAGTTGTAGATTCTCCCAACACATTCAGTAACACTAAATCTTCCAGGAAGAGTCGAATTGTACTCCTTCCTCTTCTATCCAACTTCTCCCAATATTTTTTCGACATGCAAGTAGATTGGGTACTAGTAGTTTGTGTAATAGTAGATTGTGTACCAATTGGTTGTGTACTAGTAGGTTTTGTACCAGGATCCATAGTCATTTAATTTTATTTATCTACAAGAATTTCCTCCATATTGAGATTCCATGGCTCAAATTTTTGACCATTAAACTTCTCAATAACGATTCTAGAACTTCTCCCCATTCTTTTTCAACACATGAATCACCACGACAAAGCTCCCAATTAACCTAGGTTTATCATAGACCCAAGATAAACTAGATCTATCAAGACCGATCCAAACCCTCAACAAAAAAAGAATCCCCATGAAGCCAAAAATGTTCTTTGATACTGCTTGTAAGTTTTAAACATGTGAAGTAAATCAATCCATACAGATTCTTAAGAAAAAAAAAATAATCAATGGCTCATATACAAAGTGCATAATATTTACGTTGAAAACCCTTAACCGAGGGAAAACCAACCTTCCTTAGTGTCACACCTCTCAACTCTTCATTGTCTTAATTTCACCACTTGCAATAGAATATATACAATATTTTAGGTATTCTACAACTATCAAAACCCTAATCCCTTAATTTGGGATTAATTTAGAAAGCCACTAAAAATAGCGAAAAACACTAAAATTGAAAAAACCGCCAAAAACAAATTTGGGGCACTTCCCTAGAGTTGAATTCTTTGTGTAGCTAGGGGGGCCTAATCCTAGCCCCACATGGGACCTCACCTCAGGTAGCACCCGATGCACACATACACCACTACTAGGGAGGAATCATCAGACGTAGTCGTCGAATTTGACGCACCTGCCCCACATACATATAATGAAAATAACATGTACTACCCAACATCATGTTCTACAAGGATATAATGCATTGGATGATTCATTGGATAATTATGTTATAGAATGAATTTGTCACATCAATTACTTTATTTAGCATGCATGTCATAAAACATGGGTTTTCAATCACATCCTTAGAACACCATACATAGTAGCCGAAATAAGAATATGTGTGTGTGTGTGTGTGTGTGTATGTATGTATGCATGTATGTATGTATGTCATAAAAAGTGTGTAATCCTTCAAATGTAGGTTCCATATACAAAAATGGGTCTCTACTAGCCTCCTAATACAAAACGTGTCGACCAGCTAAATATCCAGTCTAATACAAAATGGAGAGATTGTTATCTAGTCATCTTGGTCATGAGTGTCATGGTAACACAACAACGCCCGAGCCACTTAAAGGATAAGTCAACAAAAGGGGCGGGGTACTCCTATTGTGTGTCATTGTATATGTGGCGGCATATCGTTCATCAACATAGGGGAGACTCTCATAATCATCCCCTCCAGGTTCATCTGCACCTTACCAAGCTCCCCACTGTCGCTCCCCCGCCCCCCCCCACACTTCCTCTGACGACTCCTCATCATGCACCTTACCAAGCTCCCCACTGTCGCTCCCCCGCCCCCCCCCACACTTCCTCTGACGACTCCTCATCATTTCTTTGGTGATGGGCTTGGACCCATCCTTATGGATATTCTTGTCCTAAATCTATGTTATAAAACATGCTTGTGTTAGTTATATTTCACCACAAAAAACAAATTACGTATTTACAAAATCCAAAAAAATTCAAAAACAAACTGACTAAGGGGTCCCTATGCCTCTCCTAGATGGAGTAGAAGCTTCAAAACTTTCCTAATTCCTTACCCACATATGGGAAGTATTTTATTACTACTATGTGTCGACACCACCATGATGTGAAATCGATCCTGTAGTGGACCTTCATCCTTCCCCCGAGTGATATGTTGATGTGTTCTTCCCATAGCACGATCCTTGGATCTTGCAGAACTGGGTTTCCCATCACTATTCTTGGTCTCAATATAGGCACACTTTCTAAGAAAAAGGTCACCCAAATGGAGCCATGCCAAAATTTCTTCTGGTGCCCATTCTTGCACCAAGTTAGTTGAAATTTCATGTTGGCCAACACCCCCTCACACCAATTCAATATCGTTGGTTCCAAGCACATAAGAACCACCTGCATGTTCTCTCCATCATAGCCAAGTGAGGTGTTGTTGATCATGCCACTTAGGTTATACTAAAGAGGATGGTCTTCAATGGGTAGTCGACGATATCCCGGATAGGGATCTTTCCACTTGTCGTCTACTGCTCTATGTAGTTTATTGTTGATTGCTCATCTTCACTCGACACTGCTTCTACCCTCCATGGCACCCCTCTCTATGAAAATCATATGAAAAAGTAAATATCCTTCCACCTGAGGTACAACACAGTACCCTTTACATTGAAGCACTCATGCTTTAGGTCCCAATATCATACCAAGTTATCTAGTAGATACTCATGAGAATGCAATAGTGGACAATGAAAGAACTTCAATATCCCACAGTATCAGAGGGGAGTTTGAATAGGGAAATATGATTGAGCTGCAAAATCATCAAACTAATGAGATATCTCCTTAGATTCTATTATTATTTCGATCTCCTACAAAAATCTGGTTCACCTTATCATCAGTAGAAATTTTCACAATGTTGGTCGCGTCCTTTAGCATAGCCCTCTTACCCCCACAGTCCCTGGCACCCAGCAGTTGTCATTGGTTTCCACACAGGAAATGAGTGACCTTGTCTCTTATTTCCATGTGCAAAAAAAGATACTACATTGTTGGATGACACACATGCAATGAGCAATGTGTTGATCATTGGGAGGCTTGAAATATGAGACAGTGTGGGGGGGGAGAGGCGATCGATCCCTTTCCTTCCATTTTTAGCTAGAAAATAAAAAAAGAAAAATACCAATGAAGTTGAGCATTGGTTTGTTGAATCTTACCTGGATCCAACAGTTTGCAATTTGGTCGGTCAGATCTCCCACAATGAGCTCTTAAAGTCCAAGCTTCGAGGAGGTTTTCTGCACAAATTCACCACTCACACCTCTTTGTAAATGTGAAATGATATTTTTACCATAGTAAGTTTCTTTTATAACTCTTTGGGTGATAAAAATCGCTTTTCACACTGATACCAAGTACATGACTTCAATTCATTTTCCTTTTTGGAGCTTATTTTTCCATTTGATGCCATTTTTTTTTATTAAAATTGACCCTAGAATCTAGTTTACATGTGTTGACAGGATTACGGGGACTTTTGTTTATAGATATGGTGACTTCCACTAAAATTGATGTACATACTCCCTGAACTAGCATATATGGATATGTTTTTTCCTATGATTCCATTTTGCAATATTAACCATCCATATTTACCATAACAATGCCTTAATTTCAATCCAATTTGGTTGGAACCATAACCACTTCATTTTTTCATGTCATAGGTTGCACCATAGTTCTTACCATCTATGGGAACCCTAGTTAGAAGCTAAATTTCCATTTGGTTCCTATACCATGATTTCTCGTAGGCCCGGGAACTCTCCTGTAGTCCCACCATGAGTTGACGTTGAAAATCATTTTAATTCTTCATCTATATTATATCCATATCTTGAGGGGGTTCCTAACATTTTATGTTGCTTTATGGTATCTTACGCATTTTTTTCTCACATCATGTACCCCATCGTTGCACTGATGTTTTCCTAGATCCAGCTTATTGTTCTTGTAGTATCCTTTGACCATCCACCTCTTGCATTATTTGGTCTTTATTTTGCATTCATCTACCCATGGAGAGAACCACTTCTAAGAGTGGACCTCACTTTCCAATACTAGTTGGCATTCATGATTTCTTAGGTCAGCTCCATGCACTTGGAACATAAAATCATGATGTTAATCCACTTGTTCTCTCAAGACAAGATAACTTTTACCCCTTTTCATGCTCATTCAACTATGAAAAAGGCACTGGATGAGATTAATTTTGACTCTTTTTCATGCTCCTTAAACCATTAAAAATATGACATTTCAACTAAAATTTTACCTCTTTTTTGAACTTGTAAAAAGACATGAAAAATACACCCCTATGAGTAAAGTTTTACCTCTTTTTCAGAGTCATAAAAATACATGAAAAAGACACTTCACGAGTAAAATTTTAACTCTTTTTCAAGCTCTTTAAAACTGAATTAAAAACACACTATTGAGCACACTTTTATCTCTCTTTCACGCTTGTTAAAACATGAAGGAGACACCAAAACACCAAAAAATTTAAAAAATGAGTGGGGGATTTTTACCATTGATCTATTCTTGAAATGGTAGTGTCATTCAAGTCACACTTGAACATGGCACCTTAAGTCACCATATTACAATTGGGTTATAACTTTACTAGGATCCATCCAAGTAATATGAATCACGCGTACTCCTCCAACTTGTTACTCTTTTAGTCACCATAAAGACTACTACAATGCCTCTTGCATTGTTGCACTATATTCGTCTAGCTCTTGAGTCTTGCTTCCAAGTCATCACATTTTCATGCTATATGTTCAAGGGGAGTTTAGGACTGATTCAACCATCTGGTTGTTTTTTTACCTTCTCAGTCAGCCATCCATGTGTCAGTTATACTTAGTGATTCTATCTCTTCACATCATCTCTCAATGTGTGTTTCATGTTGATTGATGGGGGATAAATCAAGGCCCTCCTTCGACAGATCTATTCCTATTGACTTCAACAAACTATCTAGGATAGGGACCTAGAAACCATTTAGTATCTTGGAGCTTATGGTCCTTAGTGGTAGGCCTCCTCACAATTAACAATGAGTTTTCATCATTGATTCCTTATTGGTTGGTTCTATAAGTGTCTGACATTAGATCCTCTATTCACACTTGCAGTATTGTACTAGGTACCTTGGGGCCCATTTTCATCATTCATGGGTTCCCTTGTGTATGTTAAATGTATACCTCAATGACCAATAATAATATTCTTTCTACCATGCTCGACATCATCTCCTCTATTCTCATGTTGTAGATGTGTACCATCAAGGTTTGAGATGAAGACCTTAGGTTCAAGGCCACATCCTTTCTTCACAACACCCCTCCCAAGTTGTGATGGAGTATATCACTTGTATATGAGTACTTTGAAGATCTCATGGGAAGTCTCCTCAGTGCATGTTGTCTTCCTAATGTATATATTGTGACATAGATCCACATTGTATTTTCTCATGGCTATGATCTCATTGATGAAATGGATCCACCATGTATTATTTCATGGCCAAGGTCTTGCATTTCATTTCACGGATCCGCAATGTATTGTTTTGGCGGCCATGCTTTGATAATCTTCATAGTCTAGGTATGTCTACCTTGGGGATGGTCTATACATGTCTGTATCCTTGGTGTTTTATTGCAGGTACTCTTTAACCTTTGAACCTCTTTTCTCTCCCCTCGTGCTGCTTCACATTGGTGATAGTTTATTATAATGTGTTTCGTCCATCCATTCCTTTATTGACCTCACACATTAGGGATAATATGTTATAGACTTAATTTCAACCCTACATTGTCAAAAGGAATAGAGAAAAATATGACAATTGAGACATTCTTTCTTGCTCAAGTTTTAGACATTTTTTGAAGGGTGTCATTGGTCATACATGGTAAAATAAGAAACATGTAGCTTGACATCAATCTACAACAAGAAATACCCTATGTAATCTTCTAGATTCATGGAATTTAGAAGAAGTAAGAGAGGGATGAGTTGGTTCTTCATGGAATGAGACTTAGAACTCATAGAATTCAAGTCTCCATTGGTATCTAAAATATACACAAGCTCTCCCAAGCCTCTTTCTAGAATCAATAAAAGGAAGGTTAGTATTGAGCATGGGGAGGGAGAATCATTTGTAGATTTGTGTTGTACAAGTATATAAGATCTTATCCATTCTACATTAGTTGCAGTCAGGTTTCCTAGCTTGGTTGGAGAGCTAAGGAGGAGCAAGGAGGAATGCATCTACACCAAGATGTAATTACTTTGATGTATTTCTCTCTTATTATTCAATAGATCATTGGTTTTCCCCATAAATGTTTGTGTCCCAATAATAAATGTTCGGACCTGAATTATTCTTTCATATATTAGGTTAGATCCAATCTAGATATAAGATTCTAATGCTAAGAGGAATAGTAAGAAGGCGTTGTTTTGTCACTTGTGTGCAAGTAGCAGGTTGAAGGAGCTTGGAGCTAGATCTACATGACTACACCATCCAAGGATACACAGGGACAACCTTTAGAAAAAGGTATGCCATTCTACCAATTATTGGTATAAGTATGAATCTGATTGCTTGTTTCTAGGAGAACCATAAAAGTCTATCCCACTATCTTTCTAGGATCAATATGTAGATCTGTTGATTAAGGTTGGTTGTTATTGATGTCAACCCTTGAAGAAATCCCTGTAGCACAAAGGTTGGGTAATGAACCCAAGATTGTTTTATGTAAATATGACTTGTTATTGTCTTTTCATTTTTGATAATAAGTAGAAATGGATGAACTCCAAAGTGGCCCCCTTAGGGTTAAATCCCTCATGGGAAGACGCTTTGCGGATTGAATTATCCTAGAAGTATGGTTAGAGAACCAATGCTTATATGTGGAATAATGAGATGAATGCTAGTGAATTTGTTATTGAAACTATCCTACATGGATATTGCTTGTCATTCCATTTCCAGTGTTATGTGGAACGTCACATAACTCCTCACGGTTAGACAGTTATGGTCATGCGAATTGGATAACCTAGGTTTGGGTAGCATACCCAAGTTTATTTGATGGATAACGGTATGAGTTTTGATATATTTTCAGATAATACTATTCTATATGGATATAACATGTCATTCCATTTCTTTTGGTATGTGGAACGTCACATAACTCCTCACAGCTTGAGAGTTATGGCCTTCCGAAGTTGGAGGACCCTCAT
>CBVK0100745410.1:0-10948 GCA_900067695.1 Picea abies | reverse complement strand
TCCACAGCATCTTGTTCTGCCTTGCCAAGCCCAACAAGGCATGCCAGTGCTCCCATATTTGCTCACCCAGCGACGATTCGAGCACGAACAGCCATGAATATAATACCAACCTCGTCTTGCAATGGCGCTAAGAAGAATGGTTTTTGGGATTCGATCTCTCTCAGCACAAGGAGACTAGCCAAAAGGTTTACCAGGAACAACCTGGAAAAAAACCAAAAAATACCGTTGAACTTTGTTTAGAGAATTCACATTCAAATATAGAAACAAATAAAATAAAATTGAAATAATTTGTTATGGAACTAGACCTTAGCATGTAACGTCAACATCAGGGAAAAAGGAAATAAAACTAGTCAAGAAAATCATCAGTTTAAAAAGAAAAAAAGCTGAAAAAACTAGAGGTCCAATGAAAGACCTAAGAAAGCCGTTGTGGTTGCGTGGAGGAGGTTAGTTTGTATATAAGTAGGGTTATTGTTTTACCTCTACACAATTTTTATTTTCATTTGCCCTATTTCAGTGGGTATAGCCAGCAGATTGAGATCATGGAGAAGATTTTCAGGCAGAGGAAGGCTATATGTCCAAGGTGTATATAGTACATAACAAAAGACGAGCGAAGAAGTTGCAGCCCATATATATCTGTAGAAAGTGTAACAAATACTTCACTCTAGGAGGAAAACTCTATAACACTTCCTTACACTCGCGTTCAAAAGCTAGAATATTTCCTGATAGGTGTCAGGGCAAGGTTCTTCCTCCTTGTTACAGTTTTAATGATGGAGCTTACAGCTTGAATGGATTCCCAGAAGCTGAGGACACCTGCAATATAAGGATAGTTATGACAGTTATGACAGGAGCCAGGACATTTCACAAAGCTGTGTTTGAGAGAGGAGAAGCATATTGCGGGTCGATGCCTACTTTAAGCTTTCCATATGGATCCCTTTATGGGCACATAACGCATTTTTCTGGGTATGGAATACATTCATGCTGTTGTAGCTTTTCCAGTCCATGCAGCAATGCAGCTAGTTTTTCCAGTCCATGCAGCAATGGAAACTTCGGAATGTGGTTGCAAAATCAAGATAGATGGAAGATTTATGACAGTTTTGAAAATCATTTAGGCGTTGAGTTCGTTCCTTTCATATATCTGCCAAATTCTTACAAAGATTTGGAGGGAAACGCAAGGATAAACCAGTGCCTGAATATAAATCCATTGTGGAATATTGAGCCAATGGAGCCGTTGGAGGTATCCGAGGAAAGAGAATTGGAAATCGATTTGTTACTGTAAGAGTCCGTTGGAGAAAAAGCCAAAGGAAACGTACCATTCACTGAGCAAAAACGAGAAGTGGACGAGAATGCAGAGAACAACAACAACAATTTATATGATGGAGAAGGCATGGACTTGAGCTCAGAGGAATGTGAATGGCTAATGAACATTTTTGTAGCAGGTAAAGAAGAAAACAACAGTGCAATCGGAGGAGACTCTATATGTTTTTCGCAACTAAAATATTTTGATGTAGGGTTCGGTTTGGAGCTATACGATTTGGAATTCTAGGAGATACCCAATAATTCCGGCCGATAACGTGGAAAAATTTGGAGATTGGAAAGCGGATGATGTTGCGAATCTTTGGACGTTTTAATAATGGAGTTCAATATTCATCTAGTTTTTTTTTTGTTTGTTCCAAAAACTTCATCAATCATTGGCTTACAGTATAAAGCGGATGCCTAGTTAGATTTCTATACAACATGTCGTGAATATAGTGCAGTACGTTAAGTAGAACCTGTACAGAACCTTGAATATGTGCAGATTGTCATTATTATATGCTCCTATTTTGTAAGGTTGAGAAGATAATAGATTTTTACTGAAAAATGCCCTGACAATGAGCACGATTTGCTTTGGCTATGCTAAAATTTTGATCGTAAAACTCCCTCGCAAGCAGTTTTCGAAGATACTAAGATTTTGATTGAAATCGGCATTACAATTGCAAAAGAGTAGGATCTCAGTAGAGATAATTATTAAAATAAAATATGTCAAATATATCCAACAGACTTCCAAAGGAATTAGTTATCCTCTTTATTTGCATTTCTATGGTATTATTTGGTTTAAATAGTTTTTGATCAAGTGAATATTGTTCAGAAATGACTGCCAGGTGTGTTTTAAGACATTTAGAAAGCATCAAATATAAAATGCAACGAAGTTACATATATTTAAACGATCTTCTTAATGTTATAAATTTTATTAGGGCTTTGATGTGGATTTGTTGTATACGTTGTGTTTGGGCTAGTAGTCTGATCAGCAGTCTGACTAGAAAATTGGCTGGAGTAGTTCAAACTGAAATCAATCAATAAGAATATGAAATCAATCAATAAGAATATTAGAGTTGTCTGGTTGTTTAAGAAAGTTATGAAAGTTAAAGAATCTACATGCAGTTGAAAGCAACTGAAAAAGGTTGGATAAATGTGATCATTAATGGGTGGGTTTTTTTAAACATTCTAGGTTTTGGTATTTTTAGTTAGAATTGGGCAATATAAATTTAGGTAAAATCATATTTTTTATTGTTTAAATTATATTTCTAAGTGTATAAATGGATTTAGCTTTATGAAAAAACCCTGAAACACTTAAATTATATAGAATAACTATTCAAATATGCAGATCCAATAATTTCTCACTAATTTTTTGACAAAATTAAATAAATATATTAAAAAAATTAAAAAAAAATCCTCTATACAACATTTGGGAAAAAATCAATTAAAAGATGATCAATGAGATGAAAAACTGGATACAGTTTCTAAATATAAAATGTTAATCATTTTAATAAACTAAACTGTATAGTCTAGAAGGTGTAGGACAGACGGGGCAAAAAACCCATGTTAAATATTGGTGTGGCTCAGGCCGTGTGCCAGGCTAGTCCCCAAAGTCACTAACAAAGTAGTAAACAAAAAAATAAACTAAACAATATACATATTTTCTTTTAATTATTTTATATTTTCCTTTAAAAATTATGTTTAGTAAATTTGGGTGCCCAAGCCGTTGAGATAACTATTTTCCTTTAAAAGTTATGTTTAATAAATTTGGGTGTCCATTCCATACACATAACTAAAAAGAACACTCAAAACTAATTCTATCTTTATTGGCCTAAGGCTATTCTTGGCCTAAGGCTATTCTTAACGTTTTCACACCAAAATAGTAGGCATGACTTTAAAAGCCATAAAAGATGCAAGTTCAAAGATTACATAATGCTAGTATACCACTATTTTATTTTTTTTAAATCTAATTTGTTCAAAGATTACATAATGCTAATATACCACTATTTTATTTTTTTTAAATCTAATTTTCATGGTTGATGTGGTTGTCTAATCCATTTATGCCATGGCCAAATCTTATGACATCGCATTAGGTTGGATAACAAAGAAGTATAAAAGATATATATCAATGTAGGTTAAGTGTTTTTAATAGATAATTAAATTTTAATAGATTTTAGTAATTAAATTTTTGCCGTGAGAGATCTTTTAATCTAATAAACAAGATAGTTTTATATATCAATTTAATATTTGGTGTTTAACTTAGGATAAACTTAAAATTAAATTATTATTAGTAATAGAAAAAAATTATACATATTATTTATAAACACAAAAAAAAAATAGAAAATAAAAAAATTATAATTATTAAATTTTAAAAATTATTTAAAATAGTTTACATTGTTTACTTAGTTTAACAATAAAATAATTAAATTCTTATATAAAAATAATAACTTATAACTTAATTTTGTCGATATTCTTTTAAGATTTTTATATATTCTTTATGATTTAAGTGAATATATCCAAATATTGTATTTTATAATCAATTTGGAACTTAAAAAAAAAAAAAAAAAGTCCTAGCATATTAATTATGGAGAATCTAAACCATTTTGAAATAAATCAAGATAAACATATTAACCATGATATACACATGATTTAATCATGATAAAAATTATAACCATGTCTTTGAAAAATATAAATAAAAACTTGTATTAATAATTTGTTATGTATTTCTCATGGGTGTAAGATAATTAGTGATGGAGTGTATTGTTAAGGCTCTCCATTATGTGAAGTAGCCGATTCAAAATCCTCTACTTATCTAGTATCACAAGAGCACTAGTTGTTGATTCCGCGAATAAAAAAAACTTGGCATAGATGAAAGTTATAGTGATAGTAATGGAGCTCTACCAATTGTTCATTCTATCACTAAAAAAAAAAAATAAGTCTAGAAATTACTTGAATAGATGTTAATTCTATTAGTAAAAAAAATAAAATACATATAAAGATTATAGTGATAGTAATGAAATAACGCTAAAATAAAATAATCTATTATGTATTCATAATCATGAATAAACTTTATTTTTTGTATTATTTCATTGTTTAACTAGTTGAATCCATTTAAATATTTTTGAATCCATCTAAATGTGTTGGAAACACATGAAATTTCTTTTTTATATTATTTCATTGTTTTACTAGTAACTGAATTCATGGAAATGTTGTTGATTTCAAAGTTATTAAATTTATCATATATTTATGATATTTTTAAATATGTTGATTTTAAAGTTATTAAATTTATTAGTTTTTACTATTTTAAAGTTATTAAATTCATCTTTTATTTACTGTATTTTTAAAACATTACATAGATGAGATATCAGATGAGATATTGAGTCAATTTGTTAGATATTTAAGAATTTTATTTTTAAAAATAATAAAAAAGAAAGGAATAAATAATTTGTGGGTGGGATTATTTTATATAAATTTGCTTGTTTCTTTCAGCTATATTATAGTTGTAGCAAATCTAGTCTTTTTCAATGTAGATGTTGTAGCAAATTTTGTATATTTTATTTAATAGTTGTAGTAAATCTGATCTTTTTAAATGTAGATGTTGTAGCAATTTTTGTATATTTTATTTAAATATAGTTGTAGCTAATTTAAATCTTAGATTTTCTTTTTAAAGTTTTTTTTGAGGGGTTTAAGTGGATATATATATATTCTTTAGTTTGGTTGATATGATAAAGATGATTGGGAGTGGATTTCTTTGAAAACCTTTATTATAGGTTTTGAGTTTACATGGATTGGAGATTTAAGTCATTGGAATGTAGATTTAGGTTATTGGAGGGTTTAATAAAAAAACACATTATTAATATTAGTGTTATTGTTTTGCGACATGTAGTTATTAAAATGTGTTTAGATACAATAAGGAGGTGAATGCTATAGGAAGAAAGTGGTAGAGAGAAAGTCTAATTTATTACAAACTCATTTTCTTATTTTGAAGTTTTTAAATTTAAATAATAATCTTATTATTATTATTATTATTTTAAATTAAAATTTTGAGAAATT
Organism: Picea abies; assembly: GCA_900067695.1. NCBI lineage: Eukaryota > Viridiplantae > Streptophyta > Pinopsida > Pinales > Pinaceae > Picea > Picea abies. Next base: position 5,602 of record CBVK0100745410.1, on the reverse strand, counting down.
TTATTGTATACATAAGACCTTGCTTAGTTGTTCTAAGAAATGATTTTTTTACTCGAAATTTAGAAATTACTATTTTTTGTTGTTCAAAATCTATTGTTGACATAAATAATATCATAAAAGGAAACCACATCCTAACCCGAAAAAAAAAAATCAGTCTGAGAAAAAATCCACCTGGATCAGTTGATGAGGGACCTAGATGTGACTTGTCACATGTTTTTGACAAGGTGACATATAAGATTAAAAATTAATATGAGGAACCTAGGAGTGACTTGGCACATGTTGATGGAGTACATAGGGGTGACTTATCACAAGTTTGTGTATTGATGAGAAACATGTGATGTGATGAGATGGCACAAAATATTAAACAATTAAAAATTAAAACAAATTAAAATATAGTGACTTGACACATGTTGATGAGGGACCTCGTGACTTTGGCACATGTTTATGACGAGGTGACACACAAGAATTAAAAATTATGTTGATGAGCAACTAGGGTGACTTTGGCACATGTTTATGATTGACGATATGTGACACATAAGATTAAAAATATATATTTTTGACAAAAGGAAACCACATCCTAACCCGAAAAATAAAATTAGTCTGAGAAGAAATCCACCTGGATCAGTTGATGAGGGACCTAGGTGTGACTTGTCACATGTTTTTGACAAGGTGACACATAAGATTAAAAATTAATATGAGGAACCTAGGAGTGACTTGGCACATGTTGATGGAGTACATAGGGGTGACTTATCACAAGTTTGTGGCAAAGTGGCACATAAGATTAAAAATTAATATGAGAGACTTAGGGGTGACTTGACACATGTTGATGAGGGACCTATGGTTGACTTTGACACATGTTTGTGACGAGGTGACACAAGATTAAAATCAAAAATTAAAATATGAGGTGACTTAGCATGTATTGATGAGAAACATGTGATGTGATGAGATGGCACAAAATATTAAACAATTAAAAATTAAAATAAATTAAAATATAGTGACTTTGACACATGTTGATGAGGGACCTCTGGTGACTTTGGCACATGTTTATGACGAGGTGACACACAAAAATTAAAAATTATGTTAATGAGGGACTAGGGTGACTTTGGCACATGTTTATGATTGACCAACATGAGGGACCTCTGGTGACTTTGGCACATGTTTATGACGAGGTGACACACAAAAATTAAAAATTATGTTGATGAGGGATTAAGGTGACTTTGGCACATGTTTATGATTGACTATATGTGAGACATAAAATTAAAAATATATATTTTTGACAAGGGAGAACATAAATGTTTATGACGAGGTGACACACAAAAATTAAAAATTATGTTGATGAGGGACTAAGATGACTTTGGCACATGTTTATGATTGACGATATGTGAGACATAGGATTAAAAATATATATTTTTGACAAGGGAGAACATAATAATAAAGTATGTTTGTGACGTAGGGGTGAATAATTATACAATCTTTCCAAATTGCTCAATTTACAACCGGTTCATTTGGAATATAAAAATTCAGAATCTTGTTTCCCAAATGAATGTGGTATAAACATTTTTCATGCCAAAGCTAACGGTTATGGATTAAAGGAGCGTCAATATTACTGTGGTTGTAGCTTGGGTTTCTAATGACTACATCAATCTTACCATGCTTGTAGCTTTGGTTTCTAATGACTACATCTTCGAGGAGCATCAATCTTACCATGGTTGTAGCTTGGGTTTCTAATGACTACATCTTGGAGGAGGGGTCATTCGAAAGCCTCTTGTATGTGGAATTCAATGTCATGGCTTAGGCTTGCGGCGAGGACAATGATGATTCATATGGTCCTCATGTGGTTTGGCAGGAAAAATAACGCATCAAAATTGCGCCTGACATTTACAGAGAGTTGACCTGCCTAAGGGGAGAAATGCCATGAATATAAGACCAACCTCGTCTTGCAATGGGGCTGAGAAGAATGGTATTTGGGATTCGATCTGTCAGCACGAGACTAACCAAAAGGTTTACGAGGAACAACATGGAAAAAACCAAAAAAAATCGTTTAACTTTGTTTAGAGATTTCACATTCAAATATAGAAACAAATAAAATCAAATCAAAATAGTTTGTTATGGTACTGGACCTTACCATGTAACGTCAACATCAGAGAAAAAGGAAATAAAACTAGTCCAGAAATTCATCAGTTGAAAAGACAAAAAACTGAAAAAGCTAGAGGTCCGATGAAAGAGCTAAGAAAGTCGTTGTGGCTGGGTGGAGGAGGTTAGTTTGTATATAAGTAGGGTTATTGTTTTACCTCTACACAATTTTGTTTTTCATGTGCCCTGTTTCAGTGGGTATAGCCAACAGATTGAGATCATCGAGAAGATTTTCAGGCAGAGGAAGGCTATATGTCCAAGGTGTAAATCTTGGGAATACAGTAAGTTTAGGTTTCTGAATAACAAAATACGGTCGAAGAAGTTGCAACCCAGATATATCTGTAGAAAGTATAACAAATACTTCACTCTAGGAGGAAACTATATAACACTTCCTTACACTCGCGTTCAAAAGCTAGAATATTGCCTGATAGGTGCCCGAGCAAGGTTCTTCCTCCTTGTTACAGTTTTAATGATGGACCTTACAGTTTGAATGGATTCCCAGAAGCTGAGGACAGATGTAGTGTAAGGACAGTTATGACAGGAGCCAGGACATTTCACAAAGATGCGTTTGAGAGAGGAGAAGCATATTGCGGGTCGATGCCTGCTTTAAGCTTGCCATATGGATCCCTTTATGGGCACATAACACATTTTTTGGGGTATGGAAGACATTCATGTTGTTGTAGTTTTGTCAGTCCATGCAACAATGCAGCTAGCTATGGAAACTTCAGAATGTGGTTGCAAAATCAGGATAGATGTCAGATTTATGACAGTTTTGAAAATCATTCAGGCGTTAAGTTCGTTCCTTTCATATCTCTGCCAAATTCTTACGAAGATTTGGAGGGAAACGCAGGGATAAACCAGTGCCTGAATATAAATCCACTGTGGAATATTGAGCCAATGGAGCCGTTGGAGGTATCGAGGGAAAGAGAAATGGAAATCGGTTTGTTGATGTCAGAGTCCGTTGGAGAAAAATTACCGGTCACTGAGCAAAAACGAGAACTGGATGAGAATGTAGAGAGAAGCAACAACAATTTATATGATGGAGAAGCCATGGACTTGAGTTCAGATGAATGTGAATGGCTAATGAACTTTTTTATACTAGGTAAAGAAGAAAACAACAGTGCAATCGGAGGAGACTCGATAGGTTTTTCGCAACTGAAAGATTTTGATGTAGGGTTCGGTTTGGAGCTATACGATTTGGAATTCCAGTAGATGTCAAATGATTCGGGCCGATTTGATACTCATGTGGCATTTTTTAGAGATTGCAAAGTGGATGATGTTGAGAATCTGTGGACGTTTTTTGATAAAGAAGAAAACAACAGTGCAATCGGAGGAGAGTCGATATGTTTTTCGCAACTGGAAGATTTTGATGCAGGGTTCGGTTTGGAGCTATACGATTTGGACTTCTAGGAGATACCAAATGATTCAAGCCGATTGTTTGGAGATCACAACGTGGATGATGTTGCGAATTGGTGGACGTTTTGATAATGGGGTTCAATATTCATCAATCATTGACTTACAGTTTAAAGCTGATGCCTAGTTAGATTTCTCTGAAACATGTCGTGAATATAGTGCAGTACGTTAAGTAGAACCTGTACAGAACCATGAATATGTGCAGATTGTCATTATTATATGCTCCTATTTTGTAAGGCTCAGAAGATACTAGATTTTTACTGAAAAACGCCCTTGACAATGAGCATGATTTGTTTTGGCTATGCTAAATTTTTGATTGAAAAAATCCCTCAGCGCAAGCTGTTTTCGAAGATACTAAGATTTTGATTGAAGATCGGCATGACAATTGCAATGAGAAGGATCTTTGTAGAGATAATTATGAAAATAAAATATGTCAAATATATCCAAGAGACTTCCAAAGGAATTAGTGATCCTCTTTATTTGCATTTCTATGGTATTATGTGGTTTAAATAGCTGTTTATCAAGTGAATATTGTTCAGAAATGACTGCCAAGTGTGTTTTAAGACATCTTTTCTGGTTGTATATCCACCAAGGCTTTAGGAATTATATATTTCTCATAACTTGCATTTAGAAAGCATCGAATATATAATGCAACGAAGTTACAGATATTTAAACGATCTTCTGAATGTTATAAATTTTATTAGGGCTTTGATGTGGGTTTGTTGTAGACGTTGTGTTTGGGCGACTAGTCTGATCATCAGCCTGACCAGAAAATTGGCGAGTAGTTCAAGCTGAAATCAATCAATAAGAATATCTAGAGTTGTTTGGTTGTTTAAGAAAGTTATGGAAGTTAAAGAATCTACATGAGAGTTGTTTGGTTGTTTAAGAAAGTTATGGAAGTTAAAGAATCTACATGCAGTTGAAAAAAGCTAAAAAAGGTTGGATAAATGTGACAATTAATGAGTGGGTTTTTTTTAAAACGTTTTAGGTTTTGGTATTTTTAGTTAAAATTGGTAAATATAAATTTAGCCAAAATCATAGTTTTGTTGTTTAAATTATATTTTTAAGTGTGTAAATGGATTTAGTTTTATGAAAAACTCTTGAAAAACTTAAATTATATAGAATAACTATTTAAATTTGCAGATCCAATAATTTCTTACTAAATTTTTAACAAAATTAAACAAATATATTAAAAAACTATTTTATTTTTTTAAACAACATTTACTAAAAAAAAATGAATTAAAAGATGATAATGAGATGAAAGACTAGTTAAAGTTTCTAAATATTCATCATTTTAATTAAAAATATTACGAAAAATTAAAAAGTATACATATTTTCCTTTAATTATTTTGTATTTTCCTTTAAAAGTTATGTTTAGTAAATTTGGGTGCCCGATCAGTACAGATAACTAAAAAGAAGACTCAAAACTAATTCTAGGTTTATTGGCCTAAAGCTATTCTTAGCACCGTTTTCACACCAAAATAGTAGTTGTGACTTTAAAAGCCATACAAGATGCATTTTAAAAGATTACATAATGCGATTATACCACTATTTAATTTTTTTTAAATCTAATTTTCATGGTTGATGTGGTTGTCTAATCCATTTATGCCATGGTCAAATATTATGACATGGCATCAAGTTGGATGACAAATATCAATGTAGGTTAAGTGTTTTTCATAAGTAATTAAATTTTAGTAGATTTTAGTAATCAAATCTTTGTGGGAAGAGATTTCTTTATCTCATAAACAAGAAGATTTTATATAATGATGTGATGTTTGGTGTTTAATTTGAAATAATTTTAAAATTAAATTATTATTAATAGTAGAAAAAAAAATTGTACATGTTATTTTAATTTATAAACATCAAAAAAATAAAAAATAAAAAAATTATAGCAAATAAATATATAGTAAATTTTAACAATTATTTAAAATAGCGTCCATTATTTACTTAATTTACTGAATTTAACACTAAAATAATAAAATTCTTATATAAAAATATTTTAAAATATATAAATATATATATATATATATATATATATATATATATAAATATATAT
>CBVK0100745409.1:0-10949 GCA_900067695.1 Picea abies | reverse complement strand
GATTTGTTTAGTTTGTTTTAATAGTTATTTTTAGTTAGATTAGTTAATTTTGAGTAGTTTTCTTTTTGTTTCCTTAGGAATTAGATCGGCTAACGGAGCCGCTAAACCCATCAGGGTGGTTCATCCCAAATGGCTTGGGTTATTTAGACAACCCCGGACCAGTTGCACTCTCCCAGTTGACGGACGGTCAATTTTGCCCGTCAACAATGGGGAGCATGACCTTTTGGAAGATTGGGTAGAAAGGACAATTTCTAGGCAAGGAAAAATGGTACTCCAAGGAGAAGGTAGAGGAAACATTTCCTCACCTCATTTAGTAAAAAAATTTTTTTGACCAAAAATCCTCCCAAAAAGGGGAGGTATGATCTAGATTGGATCATTATATAATTTTCATCTATCTTGGTACTTTCTAGGTGGAAAAATTGAAGGAATTGGCTGGCAGGGCCCATTTTAGTGGCATATTCCAGTTTGGAGATTTGGGGTCTGGAACCTTCCTAATCCATTTTGAGGCATCAAACAACAATTTTTAGGTCAAATATTTGTTATCATATCTAACTACCCCTTGAGCTATTCTACACATTGATACCTTTCCAACTATGTGAAAATCACATCAATTGGAGCTTGTATGCGGACGGTATGCCTCCTTCAAGTTTACTTACCTTCTTGACCCCCATGGTACGAATGGATGAAATGTGATCCCCCATTACTCACACATGTGGGATATCCATGTTTAGACTTTCAAAAATATTCTATAAGTTACAAAACCTTATCAATAATTGAGGGTTGAAGATACAAAAACCCTAACCCTAGATGGTTGTCAGGCTATGTTAAATATGTGTCCACTAGGAGGAGAAAGGGTTCCATTCTTTATCATTGTGCGTGTTCCATATTTGAGAAGAACATGTAGGAGTAGTATTTTGAGATCATAACAGAGGTGGTGGAAAGTTCTACAGTAGTCAATAAGTCCACATTGTCAAAGGAAACTACATAGTGAGTGACCCCCCTTTTATTTGTACTTCTTTTTCCATAGCTAAATAAAATAGAGTAGGGAATGGACCTCACCTTGTAGCTGGTTTTTCTCCCATATTGGATTTCCCATGATACATCTTGTGTTCATTTTGGTGGACAGTTTGTTCATTTTACTCTTCTTTCATTTTTGTATTTTAGTTATTTCATAAATTCAAGAATTAAGTGACTAATAACTAATCTAGGATATAAGGAAATAAATTGCATAATCTAAGATTTTTGAATATTGCAATATTTTTTGTGATGAACTTTTCCAATGGAATTTCCACAACAATTTACATATCACTGGAGGAAGGTCTTGTTTGAAGAAATGACAACCTTGGAATAGAATGAGGCTTGGGGTCTAGTTGAGTTGCAAAAGAAATCTTGTTGGTATCAAATGGTTGATTAATAAGAAGTTAAACACATAAGGTAAAGTGGAGAAGTATAAATATTTCTTAGTAGAAAATGGATATCCTCGGTTAGAGGGAATCGATTTCAGTGAAATTTTTTCTCATGTTGCTAAATTAACTTTTGTTATATTTATTTTGTCTATTGCTTCTATTTTTTTATCTTGAAGTAGAGAATATGGATGTAAAGACATCATTCCTACATGGGGATCTTGAAGAAGAAATTTACATGAAACAACTAGAAGGTTTTTTAGTGAAGAGAAAGAAAGAGTTGGTTTGCAAGTTGAAAAGGTCTTTGTATGGGTTAAAGCAATCTCCAATGATGTCATATCAAAAATTTGATACTTGTATATTGGGACTTGGTTTCTCAAGGAGAAAATATAATCACTGTGTGTACTCCAAGGTAGTTGGTGATAATTTTATTTATGTGTTCTTGTATGTTGATGATATGTTGTTGATTGGAAATGACGAGGAACTCATAAAGGATGTAAAAAATCGGATGTATTCTAAATTTGATATGAAAGATCATGTTGCTGCAAATTTTATTTTGGGCATGGAAATTAAAAGAGATAGAGAAAATAGGAAACCTTGGTTAAACAAAGGAAGTATGTGGAGACAAAATTGTAGAGGTTTAATATGAAGGAATGTAAATTGTTCAAGGTCCATATTCTTGTAGGTGTAAATTTATCTGCAAATCAGTGTACCAAGACACATGAAGAGAAAGAAGACATGTCTCATCTTATGCTAGTGTTCTTGGAAGTTTGATGTATGCAATATTTTTTACTGGACCAAACATTGTCCATGTAGTGGGAGATTTGAGAAGGTATATGTAAAAACTAGGAAAGGAGCATTAAAAAGTTGTAAAGAGGGCCTTTGGTTATTTGTGTGGCACTACAGATTATGCAATCTTATACCAAGTAAGATGTAGGCTAGATAGAGTGCTAGATTTACATGGTTTTGTTGATGTGGACCGGGATGGAGATCTAGATTGTATAATATATACAAGTGGTTCTTTGTTTGACCTATTAGGGGATGTAATCAGTTTGATGAGCAAGAGAAATTTTATAGTTACACTCTCAACTACAAAATTTGAATACATGGAAACCACTCATGCAAGTAAGAATTTGTATGGTTACAAATATTTTGTTCAGGTATTGGGATTTTAAAGAAAGTTGTAAGATTATATTTTGATAGTTAGAGTGCAATATTTATAGAAAATAACCTTTCTTATCACTCTAAAAAAAAGAATATTAATGTTCAATATAATTTTGTGAGATACATGGTTGAAGACAAGAAGGTGCTATTGGTGAAGGTTGACACTTTGAAGAATGTTGCAAATTCATTGACGAAGTCTATTAGTACTGAGAATTCATATTGGTGTAGAGATGCAATGGGAGTTACTACCATGGATTTTTTATCATGTAATCATCGGGCCCCTTTTATCCCAAGAAAACAACAAGTGGAAGAATGTTGGGTATGTGTTATATTATTTGCATGGTTATCCAATGATTGGGTATGTGTTATATTTTTGGGGGATTTCTGTAACATACTCCAGCTTAATTGAGGAACATTACTACATGGAATACACAAATAAAAAAAATTCTTACCGATTCAGTCATGTAGCCTACCAACTACAAATTATGCATAGATTATCTAGATTTTTATACCCATAATTAAATGCATCTACATCATTATAAATGCACATGAATGTAGCTAATAAATTATCTATAACAACATATAAAACCATTCTCATTTGTAGAGTAAAATGCATAGCCACAAAATCATAAAATAACTCATAAAATAGATAAACACTTATCTTTTTAAAAGAATGTTTGTGAAACCAAATGTTGGGAAGGATGTTCCACCCAACCATAGACCTTTTTTTTCCAAATCTCAAAAACAATTCACCCCTAAATTGGGGCTAGGAATCCAAAAAAGAAGGGTTTCTCTCACAGTCCTCTCGTAGCTTAATAATCCTCAACCCATTGGTATTATCCTACAACTATCCTAAATTTTCTCCATCTCTTTTCCTCTTGTCTTGCCCAACCCAAGGAGTGTACCCCTTCACTACACTTAGTCAATTGGGAATCCCATTCATTTATTAGGGTATCTTTAGCATAGGTAACCAAGAATCTCTCTGTTGGAAACTCAAGGGAACTCACTTCCAAGAAAATATACTAGAAAGCAACAACAAACACTTGTTGTTACAATGCAACTCATGCACGAGTTCACTCTTCAGGCCTGTCAACTAGGATATTTAATTTCCAACTCCAAAATGTTCCAAAAACACTCCATCATGATCCAGAATTCACCCATCCTTCTTGGTATAGCTCCAATGCTATTTTTCCTTGCTCTCCCCTTGTTGTTCATGCAAAAACTAAATGTGAAAAAATGCCTATTCTCCCCATACGAATTTCTTCTATTTTCCTAAGACAATTAACTACTCACTCTGCCCAATATTGATTGTACTTCATCCCCATGATCTCCAATAACTATGGGATGTTACTCTCACACCCACCCTCTAATATATATTCAATGACTGGGCTCTCATATACTCAAACAAAAATACAAGGTTTCCCCAAATGATAATAAAATTCATAAATATCGGTCTGAATTAATACCCATAAACCATTTCCCCCTTGGGTCCCTCTTAGACACTCCCTAGGCATCCCCCTCTCTTGTGGATTAATCAGCCCCCATATCTATCCATATTCCTAGCAGTTGGCATCACATTATTTTTATTAAAATCAGAAAATAGATTCCACACATTGCACCGCTTGGCCATATTCATCTTCATAGATACATTATGTGTTAATTAAACTAGGGATTATAGTGGGGATGTTACACTTTATTTGGTTCATTTTTGTGTGGATTTTGGCCAATGGTTTTTATGACCATTATAATATAATTCTCGTTAAGTAATCTAATCTGGGTTAATGAATTAGGGTTTTGGATGTTGCAGAATCATATCTATTATATTGTAATTGTGAAGTTAATACAATGAGAGTTAGAGGTGTGTCTCTAAACATTTGTTGGTTTTCCCGATTAAGGATTTCCAGGGTAAATTTTTTAGTATTGTTTGAACTATATTGTTTTCCTTTCTATTTTATAAAGAATCTATTTGTGCATTTCCATATTGTAAATGTTTAAAACTTACAATCCCAAAGGGCACCTACACCTCTATATGCCCCTCTAGAACTTACCACTATAATGTTGTTATTTTTCTATTGTTTTCTACTAATATCTATCATGATGTTGTCTTATATTTTTGTTTCCTAGATTAATAATATGGTGGTTTTTTCTAATTTGAGAAGATCCCTCATAGTCCCAATTTTAATATCATTACCCATTCCTCAACGGTTCTAGGATACTTCCTTATTTTCTTAACTAAGGGAATTTTGATCCCACTACTAAATATAGTCTCTAGTGTGGGTTTAGATCATCAATGCTTGTCTCTTGTAGCTACCTCTTCCTATTTTTCCTTGTGTGTTTTTCATCCATGTGTTTTCTAGGCTTTTCCTTGTTCATCTTATTCGTCTTCTTAATGTTGTTGAGATTTTTCCCTCATGACTACAAAACTCTGGGATGGATGAGATTTTTCAAGGACTTTGGCTACAATAGGTTCAAGAGAGGGTCTACTTGAGGTGAGCAAGGATGTCTAGGTGAGAAATAAGGGTTCAACATAGAAGGAACTGCCACAATATTGGAGGACAAAAGGGGGGTAGGTAGGGGTAGGGGATGTGATGAAGAATGGAGAATTTGAGGCATGATAGGAGGATTCAAAGAAGGTAGAGGGATAGAGGGATTAGGAAGGGTAATAATAAAGAACTGATTGGGGGAATATGAAAACTTCCCTTTATAGGTCGAAGGAGTTGCTAGAGAATTTTTCTTGTTACCGTTTGAATGGTTGAATTGTTTCCATTAATATTGAGATTCAAAAGGATGCTAAGAAGGATCCTTGGGATTATATTCCTTAACATAGAGCCCACACTCATGAAAAATATTGCACTTGAAAGGTAGTTTTTCATATTATATATTTTAGAGATGGGATCAATTGACCAAGGAGAGATTTGTTACTTTAGGGATCCCTTTCTCCATATCTACTTCCACTTATATTTGACCACATGAAAACATTTATTTCTTTGTAGCAGCCTTATCTATGAATTTTTCTAGATTATTTCATATGGATTCAAGAGATTCATAATTTTATCCATGGAGAGTAAGATGTGAAATCCAAACCCATACTAGGATAGCTAATGACACATCCACTTCAAGTAACCAAAAATTGAGATACATGCCTCTCTAGCCCATGAAGTAGGGGTCACTTATGAAAATAAGATCCCTATCCTCCTTGAGATCAAGAATAAAAGAATAATAGACTCTTCCATATAACTAGTAGGAGATATTTCCCTTGATCAATACTATTTGATATTATACACCTACTAAACCATGGCCTTAGGGGAATACCAAAGAGCGATGAAATGAATAACGAGGGTGTGATTTTCTAAGGCTACACCTACTTTGATCATCATAGTTGTAGAGGGAACTTTCACAATAGGAACATAATATTCCTTCTTAATGAAATGAATGGGATGAGACATTTTTCTTTGATTGTACTAGGAGGAAACAAGGAATTAGAATATATTTCCCTTTGCAAATGGGGGAGGAAATCTCACCTGGATTTCCCCTCCCATATCCATGTATAGGAGGTTGAATTATTGAAGGGGTGACATTGAAAACACCTCAAAACTAATAAATCCAAAATACATAAAATTAAACACAACAATTTACAAACCATTAACTGATAAAAATAAATATATTTTCATTCTTATAGAATAACCAAGACGAGGAACAATTTGTGAGAGTATTACCAAAAAGTTGCAAAGATAAACTCACTTACAATCTAAGTGAATGTTGAATTTATAATTAATGTGCTCCAATATTTGATGCAACCAATAGAAACAAAAGATGAGGGATGCCTCTCCTCCCAAGAAATCCCTCATTCAACACAACTGAGAGCCCATCAACCCCTCAATCAACTACATATGCCAACTTCTAATTCTTACATCCCAACATTTCCTAAGAAAAATATAATCCCACTCCCTTCTCCACATTCATTAAATAGAATTCTTCATGTCCGTCCATGCAAAAAGCTCCATGCATAGGTTCCACTTGTCATCAAGTAATTAATCATGTAGATTTTAATATTTGCTTTATTTATCTTTTCCTTTAATTCATTTTTAGTGATTTCTTTTCTTTTACCTTTTCTTCTTTTATAATTTATTAGTTGTTTAGTTGTCATGTTATTATTTATTATCATCCTTTTTATTGTAATTATTATTACCCATTTATTATTTTAAGATCAATTGTTTATTATTTATTACTTTAAATTAAAGTACAAGGCATTACATACTTACCCCCTTCAAGGAACTTCATCCCAAAGTTAACTTTAATTATGTTACTTATAGGATTTTACTTTCTCCATGTATATTACACATTACTCCATACCATAACTATTATAAGAGCCACCCAAGTGAGGACAATAGGAATTTAAATTATACATCACAACTCCAAGGAAGAGAAAGTACAATCATATCCCTCTTCCCAACTTTTGGTATTAGAATTAAAGACTATCAACCTAATTGGGGCCCCAAGGAATGAGATCTCATATGCTTAAGAAAACATCTAGTCTAGTGCACTACTCATGTATCCCAAGCATCTCAAAAGGTTGAACTAAACATCCTCCTCAAGTCCTACTGATCTGGGATCTTTTCATCGAGTGAATTATAAAGAATTTCATTAAATGAGCATAAATTAAAGTGCACCATTAAAGAAAGAAAATCTCAATAATGAAGAGACATAAGCATCAAATATAAACACAAAAAACTTGATAATGAAATTCATCCCTGGTGGAATATGTCTCTGGGTCCTACTCTCAATTGGGTAGGCCTTTTTATTAACTCAACAAAATAATTTGGAAAAATACATAAGTATACATCATTCTGGAATCAAGCTGCAGAAGTTTTTCTCAAATCAGAAAACATACAACACCACTGAATTCCTGTTGTCAAATTACCCAAAAATGACTATATCCACACTTCAATCTGACTCTGGAACTCCCAAGCCCAAGATAAACTCTATCTCAGTTTCCCTGCCCTGCAACCTGTAATAAATGCCAATAAATTCCTCAAAAAATGTGTCATCTGTTCCCTCACGCGCCTCTCCCCCTTCAACACTGGGTGGATGTCAATTTTTAAATAAAAATTGTGAGCTTTGTAAAATACTGAGGTCGTTGGCCTATTGGTTAGCAGAGCATGTGTTAAGGCATGGATAGAGGGGGAGGTCCTGGGGTTGAGCCAACATGCCTCCCTTTTTGGCTTGTTCGTTGTAACACACACACACACACACACACACACACACACACACACACATATTAATACACGAAGGATTCGCCAATTTTAGAAGTGGTTGTGATAGTTTTGTTGGGTGCCAGGTTTGGCGGACCCGTCAAAACTTTATATATATATTTTTTGAAATTTCATTCTTGGGCCGTCATTGGGAATTTTCCCACTGCCACGTGGCAGCCCATGACTAGGCCATGTGGCAGCTAACCATTGGGACACGTCAACCAATTGTACAATCAACTTCCACGTCGGTGTATGACCTACCACATCAGTGTATGACCTGCCACATCATCTTCCATGTCACCATATGGTATGCCACGTGGCTGTATGGACTACCACGCGGTGCATTTTTACTGGTCCACGGAATGACCCGAAAATGCCAAATATGAGTGACACGTGGGAACCTTAGGTGCTGCCATGTCACCATGTCGATGTCATGCTGACATGTGTCACTTTGTGCGTGTGCCATTTATTTTTTACAGATATTGACGTCATACATACTGAAGCTGACGTCAACAATATGAATGCTGACTCATCCCCTACTCACTAGGCTAGGTTGACCAAACTTTGACTGTAGATATCTTTGGATCCGTAACTCCGTTTGATGATCCATTTTCACCATTGGAAAGCTTGTGACACGCTCTTTGTGATGATGTCACTTTCACTGAGTTTTGATAACTTTGAATTTTTCCCCCTTTCTCTATCTGCTAAGGCCATTCTGAGCTTCCTGAGTTGCTTCTACGAGTTCTAAGTTGTCCTTAGTCTTCTCTGGATCCTTTTTGGATCAGTTAGATGAGAGGAACACATCACAATAAATTTTAATACAAGAAGTTTCACTAAATAATCCACCAGTAGTAGAAAACATCCTTTCTCTATGTAATTTTTATCAGGAGAGATTATAACATAAGGAAATTCAAAGCAACAAAAAATAAATCCACATTATCCACTTGTGAAGGAGAATTCATTTCATGAGTGTCATAGATTCCTCTTCAATTCCTTGTGATGAAAAATATAAAATAGAATAATGATAACCTGACATAACTATTGGTGTGACCCAAAGTGTCCTATTATCAACAAGAAAACCCTCCTCTTGGTCAAGTACCGAAAAATATGAACTTAAATTTACAACACAAGAGGTATATTTTTCATCACAAGGAATAAAGGGAGGAATGGAATGGTGGGAAGACACATATGTTTATTCCAAAAAAGAATTATATCTATGATCTATATCACCCATAGTAAAGAAAGACCCAGAAAAACCAAGTCCAATCAAGTCATTAACATTTCCAACATTCTCATGCAAATCAAAATTAGCATGTGAAGAATCATTAAAACATGATTTAGGATTTTCATCCACCGAATCATATGTTTCATTAGTAAGACAAACTAAGAAGGAAATCAAATCATTGGTAGAGGACCTATCATCCAAAGGAAATCTTTAGAAAATATGATTAATTCTAATAACAAAATCTTCTAGAGATTCATCTTTGTTCTTCCTAAACTCTGATATATCTATACATAAATCATCATAACCATAATTCTCAAAATCATGCAAACATTGACGCATAAATTGCTCCCATGTGTGAATAGAGACAACCTACAAAGTCTCACACTAGCTCTTGACTCGGTTTGCAAAAGTGAGAGTGAACAACCTATAAATGGAACTTCTATCAATAATATTGTGAGAAGAACAAAATTTCTAGAATTTAAAATCATGTTCAGATGCTGTCATCTCACCCTCGCCATCAAGTTTAATTTGCGACAAGAAATGTGAAATATTTCTAGGAAGTTTGGGAGGTGCATTACAAAAAAAATTCTCTATAAAGGGATATGGTATGGAGCCATTAGTAAATTAAAACAATTTAATCAGAATGATTCCACATACTCAGATTGTCATCTGGAACTCCTTATAGTGCCATTTATGTTGACAAGTCCAAATGGCTTGTCAAGCAGGTAAGGGAGAATGCCCGATGGAAGTTCCCAATTAGCTTGCTGAACGAGATCATTCTGGCTCCTTCTCCTCTGTCTTAGCTTTCAATTGTGCCCCTGTTAGTTCAATTTGATATTGGACATCGGGTTCAGTGCTTCCCGTGAGTTTCACAACATGGGTTAAACCCCTCTCATGGATCCTAACTCTAATGATTGTGGAAGAGACTAATTCCTATGGGTTTTGGTCTAAAGGAAATCGTAGTCCAACAAATGGTATCATAGCGATAGGTCTCGAGTTCAAAGCTCACCCGGACGAGTTGATGGGGAGATTTTTGGACATTGGGTTCATTTCTTCCCATGAGTTTCGCGACACGGGTTAAACCCCTATCATGGATCCTAACTTCGACGATTGTGGCAAAGATAAATGCTTGTTGGTTTTGGTCTAATGACAATTGTAGCCTTACATTTTGATTCCTGTAGGTTGAGTTGCAGCTGTTTGAATATGGCCCAACTCATCCTTCAATTAAATTCATGATTCTTTTGTGTTCTGCATTTTCAAAGAATTTTTGTTCTCAATATTCCAACATTTTCTATGCCATCATGTTCTTCTCTCTTATATATTTCCATTGAGCTATCATGGGCTTGATTTCGTTTACCATAGCCCCAGATATGGTTGTTTGAATTTTGCACAGTCGTTTCTGCCCCCAAATTCATGGTTTGCTGTTTTCTACATTTTATTATGTCCTCTATCACTTTTATGGCATGAATACCTTTTCCACTGCATTCCTATGTCCTATACCTTTCCAATGAGGTGTCACGAGATCAATTTTGATGCATGCATCCTAATTCATGCCCATTTGAAAAATATCACTCAGTAGACGCCGATCATGCCTGGGGGTGAATCTGGGCCTTTGATCCTTAACTTGCAAATATAAATTCCACATGAAAAAGAGAATCCAACACTTAGTGGTTTAAATGGTCTTATACCCTATAACTAATTTGAATAAGAACCTACAAAGGCATAGGACCAATGGCTTGTAATATAATTTTCGTTAATTTCCCTCATAAAAATTAAGAAAATAAAAATAATAAAATAAAATAGGAAATAGCAAAAATAATTCAATTAACTTATGTTAATTACAAGTAATAACAAAATTAATAAAATTATCCTTAACCCTATGTGAAAGTTAATCAAAATCAAAAT
>CBVK0100745408.1:0-10949 GCA_900067695.1 Picea abies | reverse complement strand
TATGTGGCATTCCACATACCACCAGAAATGGCATGACATGTACTATCCATCTAGAAGAGTCTTACCTAAAAATATATCAAAATGCATACAATTATCCATCAAACAAACTTGGGTCCATTACCCAAACCATTGTGCTACCAGAATTCACTATCAAACTTTCTTCAAGGGTTGACATCAATGAAAACCAACCCAATTAATAAACAACCATCCTGTGAGAGGGTGGTTTCAGGTAGAATTATCCTCCAATATAAGAAAATTTTAATTTCAAATGCACACTAATGTTACACTCTCAAGTACATGCAATTGTACTCATAATTAACTTTTTTAATTAACGATATTGGATAATTATTTGTATAACAATGCATAATCCCTTTCTTAGCTCACAAGATACACATACCCCACTTCATTAGAGGTCGATTGTGGTATAACTAGAGAGGTATAAAGATCAAGGTGATAGGGTAGCATTTGGACATCATGTTCATCTTCCATTGGGATGGATGGATGCTTGTACTTGGTACCAGTTGGCTACATTGCTTAGACGATCATATTGTATGGTTTCTTCTTATGTTTTGAGGATGAAACATGCAAAGGGGGATGGAATGTAGTATACTTAGGGAGGTATTATGGGATACCTAGGGAGGTACCCAATGGGAGTAATAATATATATATGATTATGTACATGTAATAGTGTAAACACAATAAAGGTGAGAAGGATTTTTAGAAGGTTCCACCTACTAGAGTATTCCTTCTCTAGAATGTTCCTAGGAGAGAGAGAGAATGCTATATAAAGAAGTGTAAGCAATATATTGAAGAATAGCGAAGAATATTATTATTGTAACAAGTAAGGATTTCTTGAGGAGTGTTATCCTTCCATAAGGATTAATATATGGTGTTAGCCTACCTCAAGGGTTTTATCTATTTCTTGTGTTGAGTATTTTGTGTGATTTATTGGAGCTATTTATGATATTATATTTTAATTTATTCTGGTACATAAAATTTGACCTGTTCATAGGTTTTGTGAAAGTCTGAATTCCCATTTGTGGGTGAATCATTAAGTTTTGAGAGCATAGTGGATTTAACGTGAGACTATTTTCTTAAATATAGTCGACCTTTATAATGAAGTTCCTTATTGTGTCAAGAGTATCCTGGCGAAGCCTAAGGATCTTGTTACAATTGTTGGATTAGACGAGAAAGTTTGGGATGTTGAAACCATTGTTGGTGAATGACTTGTAGCCAATATGAAACAATGAAAGAGAGGGAAAAGAGGGACCATTCTTCTTCATATTTCCTTGAAAGAGAATTAACAACCATATTTTCTTTCCCCTTATTGTAAATTATCTCATAATCATAACCAAACATCTCGATGATCCATTTATGTTTCTCCTAGGAGGAAATTCTTTGTTCCATAAAGTACTTGAGGCTACGATGATCAATTTTAATTTGGAAACATTTCCCCAATAGATAAATATGCTAAAGATCCACTGCATGTAGAATAGACAACATTTCCTTTTCATAGGTAGATTGGCCTAAACGATGCTCTGAAATTTGTTTACTAGTGAAAGCCAAAGGTCTTCCATATTGAAAGAGGACTACCCCAATTCCTTTCCCTAAAGAATCACATTCAGTGAAAAAGTATTGGTGAAGTTAGGAAGTGTTGGAACAAGAGTTGTGCACATAGTCTCTTTCAAGGCTGGGAAGGATTGGTCATCTGCAAAAGTCCAACTGAAAACATTCTTTTTAAGGAGATTTGTGAGAGGATATGCAATTTTACCATAATTCTAAACAAACTTGTGATAATATCCCATTAAACCCAGGAAACCATGCAATCTTTTAAGAGTTTTAGGGCGAGGTCCATCCTTCATAGCTTCAATTTTCTTAGGATCCATGCATACACCATCATTGCCAACAATATGATTAAGGTACTCAAATTTAGAGGCCTCAAAAGCACATTTAGATTGTTTGATAAAAATTTGGTGCTTAGACAATAGATGGAGAACTTGATCCACATGGACAAGATGGGGTTTCCAAGTTTTGTTGTACATGAGCATATTATCAAAGAAAAATAAGACAGAATGATAGAGGAAACGATAGAATATATGATTCATGAGACTTTGAAAAGTGGAAGGGGCATTACACACAAAAAAGGGCATGACCAAGAACTCATAGTGACCCTCATGAGTGTGAAAGGTAGTTTTGGAAATATCTTCCTCTTTCATACAAATCTAGTGGTAGCCACAATGGAGATCAAGTTTGGTAAAGTATTGAGCCCCACTCAATTCATCCAAAAGTTCGTCAATGACAGGGATGGGAAATTTGTCTTTGATTGTGATTTTGTTGAGGGAACAAAAATTAGGACACATGCATCAAGTTCCCTCTTTATTGAGTACCATGACTATAGGAGAAGAATAAGTGCTAGTAGTAGGGAGGATGAAACCTACCTTTAGCAATTCCTTAACAATTTTATCAATTTCATTTTTCTAGGAAAAGGGATGACAATAAGGGAACACATTGGGAGGAAGGTTGTCAGGGACTAGGGGAATGGAATGATCATGGGATCTTTGGGAAGGAAGAATTCCTTAGGGAGTGTGAAAAGAAAATTGATGTTGGGATAACATAGATTAAAGGCCATGATGCATGGGAGGTGAGGGAGTCTCCACTTCTTGAATGGAATGGAGATGAGAAACAATTTTGGAATGACCTTTGTTAAGTAGCTTTTCCATTGTATGGGAACTAATAATCTTAGGGGAGCCTATCATGATGCCTTGGAACTTATACGGTTGTCCCTCCTATTGGAATTTCATGGTTAAGTCCTTAAAATCCATGGTGATGGGGTCAAGTTTGCATATCCAATTAGAACCAAGAACAGTGTTGCAAATTCCATGTCAATATCAAACATATGAGATTTCATGTGATAGTGACCAATTTGTAGGCGCAGATTTTCACAACGTTCCCCACATTTCATGGAACCACCATTGGAAGTCATGAATTGAAAATGGTTGATGGCACCAATATAGCACATAGTCTCTTGAGAAATGTGACAATGAATAAAATTATGGGTGTTGCCACTATCAACCACGACAATGACTTTCCTATTATGTATACAACTAGTTATCTTGAGGGTTTGTGGAGCAGAGAAAATAGTGAGGGAATTCAATGAGATCAATGGTTCAAATTATAGTGGATCAAAGGGCAGGGTAGGATCATTTTCTTAGGGAATATCTTCAACAAGGGAAACATTGGTATCTTTATCAGATACATCCTTAGAGATGACCATAAAAGTATTATATTCCTTACACTTATGCCCCAAAAAATATTTTTCATCACAATTATAGCAAAGACCCTTAAGTTGGTGTTCAAAATTTTTTTCCCAAGTTAACTTTTAGATCTTGAGAGGAGTGGCAGGAGGGGTGGGATTGGTGGGTTTGGGATGAGGAATAAAGGAGGGTTTTTTTGTTTGGGAAGAGATGAAATGTTGCTCTTCCTTGGCTTGTTTAGTATATTCAAACCAATTTTGGGGGTGAGCCATTAGGACATGGGGTCATATTTATCCTCCAGTCCACTGATAAAGCATTCCCTAAAGAAGGCATATGACACACCCTCCATTTTGAAATCCAAGTTCTCAAAGGTGGAAATAAAGACTTCCACTATGGCAGACTATTTCAACTTGGTCAAACATCCCAAATGGTGTGTGTTGATGTCACAATGTTTATTAAGATCGAAAAAAAAACTGTGTCCAAGAAACATATCCTTGAAAAGAATTTTTACGTCATTGCCACCATTTCCAGTGTTCAGGATCTTGATAGAGAACATTGTAAAACAATTTGGCCAATTCATTAGTAATTTTGTGCAAGGAGAAATAATGTTCCATTTGAGTGACACAGTGCATGAGATACAAGCCATCAAATTTGTTCACCTCCACTCTAGGAAGGCGTAATTCATGATGAAGGTAGTTGGACTAAAAATCACGAGACTTGGAGGTAGTAGAAACTTTTGGGTTATAAGGTTGTTTAGATGAGGTAGGGCCTCTGGGAGGCTTTATTAATTCAATGATCATGAAAAAAAAGGATTCAAGATAGTGGTCCATGTGTGCATTGATGTTATGTTTCATGTCTTCCATTTTGGCCTCTATGGTGGAATGAATCGAGGAATTTATGGTGGACATATTGGCATTGATTTGTTTCATTTTAATATAGGTCATGGAGATCTCAACAAATAGGGAATTGAGGCAATTTTCAAGTTCTTGGTTGTGGGTTTAGGCCACGGTGAAGGGAAACAATAGGAATGGGGCTAGTAGGTCCATAGAGAAAAGAGGTTATTGTTGAAAGGTACCACTACGATCAGTTCGAAGAGAGGAATCCAATGGAATAGGGGGGAAATAAGTGTGTTGGGAAGGGTGGGTGGGTCCACAGAAAAAAGGCTTACAAGTGATAGGTACCACTGCAAGTAGGGAAAAGAGAGGAGTCTAATGGGATAGCTCCCAAATAAGGGTGATGTCCTAAAGAATACTACAGTGATGGAATTCCCAAATTGTTAACAGGGAAAATTCTGTAGGAATTTCACAACTAGGATGCAGGAGGCATGATTGCAGGGAAAAATATCCCTTTTGTTCCTTTTCTATTTTGTTTGGTACCCAAGGGTTATAGTTTTCAGGGGTCATACAAACAAGGATTTTCCATGTTCTATAGATATTTGATATATGTGTGAGGTCGAACAATGGTACTCAACCCGATGTCTCAAGGAACCAACTAAGGAGGCTTGATTGTACCCTTAGTTGTACTACCTAATTACCTAGGTCCTAGAGAGTATCTTTTTGAGTGTTGTTATTGATGTCACTATAGAAATCAAGAGGCTAATAAACTAATCTATAGTTGGTTTCAAGAGACCTAGGGGACTCTGGATATACCTGATGGTACGTGGGAGTGATGGATATGTACAAATTATGTTTGATACAGTACTCCTTGAAGGGGTACGAACAAGGGTTATAGAGGTTTCCAACAAGGTGAAAAACTTGTTTCGAGTAACCTTGTGAAACCTTCTGTATTTTCTAGGTGAACTCTTCCCCAACCATAGTTTTACCCACTAAATGATGGATCTCTATGCTTTAAAGATGTTGATAGTACACATCTCTACCCTGAAAAATAATTCCCATGATCTCTACAAAATAAAATATCTCTTATACCACTTGTAATGTACTAGATGTATTAGAATAAGTAAAAGCATAAATATTGTAGCAAATACCAGTGGAATAACAAAATATAGAGAATAAAAACACTAACAATGAAACATTTATTGATAGAAATCCAAGTTCACTTGCCTCTTCGAGGAGGAAACCTCTAGTAGAGCAGATCTCTATTACAATAATTCTCAAGATAAGACTTTATCATTCCTTCTAATTTTATTTGTACTAATTCTATCTTCAAAAGAACACTCTAGAGGAAGATCTTTCTACAAGCGACAACTTCTATCAAGTCTTCTTACATTAGACTTGTTCACATTATTATCTAGGCTTTATTTAATAATGTCGACCTTTATTACATAGAAAACATATTATTCTATGTACTTTAGGGGTTAGGGAGGTTAAGTCCCTAACATCAACATGCACATTTTGGTCTTAGTTTGCAAAATTTATGATTAGCATTGGTCATGGTAAATAAGTGTAAAGTTGTTCATAATTTTTAATATAAAGAGAAGTTTCATTATCAACAACATTTTCAACATTCAAATATTAGTGCCAGGACATTAAGTTCAACATACACCCCCTACACTACATCAAATATTGTTGGTCTAGAGCAAAGGTAAAGGAAAAGGATTTCAACACTTTTCATAAATCTGGTAGCAATCTTGTGTTGTTGAACACTGATTTTCTACCGAAATTTTGAAAATGTAATTTCCATAATTCTCGTAGCTAATTTTGATAATTCCTTGATGTTTTGTATAGTTACTCCCCTCAAGGATGAAGTCCACGATCTGGGTTTTTTTAAGGATGGTATTTTTATGCTTCCATGATATTTGAATGACCATTGTCTTCATCAACCAAGTCATGGGTCTCCGGTTAAACCTTCAGTCAACGCCCAAATAGAGAACGTCCAATGCATATTAGATCGAGTAATTGTTTTAGGGGAAGAGAGATTAGGCATGAAATTCATGGAAGGCATAACCAATTCCATCCTTCAAGACACCCGTGTGCTCTAATTAGCTTCAACATGATAATCTAGATTTGGGCATACAATTATCATGAACATCCTTCCAAATAAATGATTCGTTGCCATACCAAGACAAACCTTGGAAAGTTCCAACTCACAATACACCTCATCTCATTGTGTGCATCCAATTCCAATTGTCAAAGACAATAATTTTATTGTTGAAGATTGTAACAAAAAAACATTCAAACCTTTGACTGTGTTTAATGCAAGGACATCGGAAATCATTTCCTAATCTAAAAAAAAGGATTTGTTTCATCCATTGAGTGATTTAAGAAAAAATATGTCTATCCACTACTCTAGTAAAAGACAAAATTAATTGGATTGTGGTTCACATCCCAACTATGGGGGACTTAATTCTATCATATGACTCTTTCTTTGTAATTAAATTACATGGGAAGAAATTTGGGAGTAGTGGAGAATATCGTGCATCATTGAGGGAGGTCATTGTGTAGAGGATTGGTCCTCCCTATACTTTCTACTAATTCAATAATAATAATCAAGCAACATCAGTAGACTTGTTTCAACATCTACAATTAACATCAAATTTGATAATTTTCAGCACACAAAACTTCAATCTTATTTGATATGATTCCAATATCCATCATTCTTAAGTTATATTTCTCTCTTCTATGATTCCAACTTCAACATACTCTTCTTGACCCAAGTATCCAAGCATCCAGTGCTCATCATCATGGCAGCATAGAGGTAAATTGGTTAAGCAATTTACATTTCTAAGTATTCATCTAACATGGGGATTTGCACATATTAAACTCCTAAATATTTTCCATATCCTTCATTCCTTCATATATTATTTCTTTATCCTTTTTACATTCCATCAAATTTCCTTTGTCCATTTTGTCCATCCATCATTATCCATTTTCCTTTGGCATTGTTAAGCCTTGTAGAATCCTGAGTAAAAAACATGTACCCATTTTCCATTCAATATTTGCACACAAATGAATGCTAGATTTTGTAGTAAAAAAACATTCCAATCATCCCTATCCTTCATCAAAAGTACATAATAAAGAATAGGAACAACCTCATTCCTGCAATCTGATTTCATTAGAATGAAGATTTATACGTCACGTTCTCTCTTGTCTTGCCAAATAGAAAAAAAAAGGACAAGTAAAAAAAATATAAAAGTATATACATGTTAAACATATATAAAATAAAGAAGAAGAGTTCTGAAGGAGCTCTGAGAAAGAAGGAAAGATACAATCTTATTATGTAGAGGGATTAAATATTAGTAGTAGACCTCATAATCTGAACATCATTCATCTATTCATAGACTTATTGCACGAGGACATGCAATGACTTGAGTGTGGGGGGGATGTTGAGCCTTGGTTCTAACAATTTTTCAATAACCTTTTATCAGATTATTACCTCATTTATCTGCTATCTTCCCTCATTTAGCATTCCCATTACCATATATTACCAAATCTTATTCATTTTCATGTAATGTGAGCTTCATTAGACATGAGAGATTCAATATTGACAATTTCCTATGTTTTGGTGGTTACTTGGCATGGATATTATGGTTTTCTAAGTTTCTTCTAAAATTTGTAGTAGATTTTGACACTTTCCATAAATCTGGTAGTACCTATGCTACTTGATTTCCTATAGTGAGAATTTTTCAGAGGTGGTTTTTCTACAATATTTTCAAACAAGTGAGGATGAATATAGAAATTCCAAAACATGGGTTTTGTGCAGAATATGGCCAATAAAATTATAAGCGGGAAAAATCCTCAAAAAATGTAAAACAAAGGATGTATGGATGTGATTTCTAAACCACCCCTACCCCTGCACCCTCTTGTGACTTAGAACAATCAAAAAACAATGTCCATATGTTAGTTTCTAAATCTAGGTTAGAATAACTAGCACTATCTACATCTACCATGGTACTATTTTCATCATCAATCTAAGTTCAATGGAGTTTAGACTGTGTATCCAATTCTAAAGGTGATTCTTCTGATGTATGATTCCCAAAATTAGTCTCAAGAAAATAATTCCTTGAAATTGAATACAAGAATTGTGTGGGTTCATTTTGTCGCTCAAGTTTAATGATAGTGCATTTCATGTGGACTTTTTTATAAATCTTGATTTGATTTGATTCTCCCTTCCATGGTATCCACAAATGAGACCATTTTGTGGAAAATTATCCTTGCATCTTTTGAAACCAATCATTTCTTAGTAATAAACCATAAGCCTCAAGCATGTCAACAACAATGATATCTATAACTTGATAGAATTTCTAATTAGAAGCCACTCTAATAAAAACATCCTAATGTTGTTCCATGACCTTTACATCCATCCTATCTAATTGAATGATGTGTGTAGAACATTTGGTGGGGGATAGAATTAATAATTTTAAAATAAAATAAGGCATTACATTGGATGATGATGCCAAGTCTTCCAAATAATTATGAACATTATAATTAATTATTTTGAAGGTTAGCAGAAAAGTAGGTGTTTATGCCTTCAATTGTTTGCCTATTATAGCAAGGTTTACAACAACTTTCTATTTTGTTTCAAACTTATGTTTTATATCATATTTTTGTTTGGTTTCAGAAAGTTTATGTTTTAATTCAAAATTAGTTATAATCTTATGAATTGATTCAGGGATTGTTTTGAAGGTATTCAAGATGAGTTCTCTCTGTTGAGGAATGATAGAGATTTCATGCATGGAGACATTTTCTTGTGTCTTCATCATGTCCTCAAAAACGCTATATTTCATGTCCTCAATAAAAATTCATTTACTACCACATCCTCTTCTTCTTCATTCTGAAACACAAAAACATATTTGCTTCACCAATTTGTTCTTCATCTTCCACTATTTTCTCATCTTCAAATTCTTGGGAAGGATTTTCATATTGTTTTTTTTGGTCATGAATATAGTTCACTACCAAATTCATGGAGTGAATTCATTGAGGAAAGGTATTTTTAGAATAGTTTGATTGGTGAAAAGTGTAGTAATTATCCATCCCTATTTCATCCAAATTTAGATTAATATTGGAAGCTTCTGGAAGTTTTGGGGGCGTAATATATTTTTTGTAAAATGGTCTAAAATATCTTTGATTAGAAGTACCCTCTCTAGAGATCTTATTTAGATAAAAAACCTCATTGGATAACTTAACTAAATAAAACGCACTTTCCAGATCTATGGGATTATTTTCCTATGTATCAGAATTAGATTTCATGAGTGGTTTGCGAAAAGAAAGGAGTTTCTTGGGACTAGTTGTAAATTTAATATCATTAGCCCTAGGGTTCTGTTTCAAACTCATCATCTGTTTCTCCACTTTTTTATCCTCTTCAAATTTTTCAACTAAAGTGGCCTTCCTAGATTTTTTTACAAACATAGAAATGGATGAATGTAGAGTATGTGTATGATACTCAACCTCAACTTATTGAGATAATATATAATTTGTTGAGAACTTATTAAGGATAGTGGTAAAGCATTGGTTAAAATATTTAATTCATTCATTTTTATCCATTTTTATGGTCATTAATTCTTTCAAGAGTGCAGTAGGGTTTGATTCATCACCAAATTTGTTAATAAAATCATTTTCAAAGTATCCCCAACTTTTGATAGATCTTGCATGTAGGTTAAAATACCATGTATATTCTTCATTCTCAAAATTTTAAGGGAACAACCTACACTACATCTTTGTATTCTACATCCATCAATCGAATGGCCAAGTAGAATTTTTTAATATGATCCTCTAGGAGGCTTGACCTATTAGGGTAAAAATTTGGAAGTATATTCTCAGTATTTTTAAGTATATCATGTAACTATCTTAGCATATTCAAGGCATCATTATCTCTCCATATAATCAATTGAGGTTGATTCCCTACCGTTTTGGTGGCAAGTAGCTATCGAGAGATGTCATAAGCTTGTATATTAAAGCCAACCTTAGAATCATGGGTTGAGGAACTTGAAGAGTGAGAATGTGAAATGGGGGGGATTTAGTGGAATTGAATTCAAAGTATATAGGATTTCATCAAGAGTAAGGTCAACCAAATCATTTATGGTGTTAACCAAAGTTTCTTTTTCAGTTCGGATGAATTTCCCATTAGTTCTTCTGCATCTAGGAAGTAATTGAGAATTAGGAAATTGGATCATGTTTTGATTGAATGATTAGATAATATCACAAAAAACATTCAATTCATAATTGGGGACAACATATTGGGGTTTAGTCTATAGGAAATAAACATTCACAAAATCAACAGTAATATGTTTGAAAATCATTTCAGGATTTAAGTCTTCGCCTTGAGTGTATGTGTGGTTGTAGTACAAGTCATAGTTTGAAAAATATTAATTCAGATCATGTGGCTATAAGTTGTATTTTTCAATCATACAAGGTGTCCCTCCTTCTAGTGCCAAAACTGTTGACAAGGGAAAATGTATGTTATGTAACAAATATATAATATATCATAATAAACCTGAGTACACACCATGTACACCAAATGTGAGCATGGAGCACAAATCCAAGATAGATAATAGAGATTATTTACACAATCACTCCTTGAAGAATAGGATAACCTCCTCCAAATATATCAATACATTCATACGTACAAATCACAGCTTCCTCAATAATGATTACATGATCTTTATATATGCCTATTCACACATTGCACATGTGGCCCTTTTATTAGGATGACCACTATTTCATATACATTTAACATATATATTCCCCTGTTGGGGTCATATCATATACATTTAACCCCATATATCCCCCCCTTGGGGTC
>CBVK0100745407.1:0-10949 GCA_900067695.1 Picea abies | reverse complement strand
AGGGGAAGAAAACCCAGCAAAACTTCCTTAATATAGATAGCCAATACAATGCCAAGAGATCTCTTAAACTAATACAGAAAGTCCTCTCCCAGATATGCGCCACTCTCTCTCTCCTTCTCCAGCAGCAGATCCGAAACTTGTCTCTCAATGAGCAAGTGAGTTGTGTGTCTAAGTGAGGCGCTGGCCTCTTTATTTATACAAGTCTGGCACATGTGAAGTGTCTCTTCACTAGCAGGGCCGACTTCTCAAACTGGGTGGGTAAACCCACCTTTATTATATTTCTGGGCCTCTTTAATATATGTTGGGGCCGACTTCTTATTCTGCCTATTACAATTGTCTTTTGACCAATCCACAAAAGGGGATTTGGTCCTATTACAATAACCGACATGATCAATCCACAACGGGGATTGATCCGATGAATAATATATCAAATAATAATTAGAATACTCTTTGCAGTTACATTATTTCAACACTCATCTCCGTGAAATGCTTGTGGGTAACGTTGTCACCACTGGTAACCACGCTAGGGTAGTGTCCTCCAGCTATTCTCTTGAAAGAAAAAACAAATAAGACAAAGAGTAAAAAGGCATTGAATGGGCTAGGAAACAATTGCATCCATCACAAGGTGCAGTTCACCCTCTACAGAGGCACCCACAGATAAGACCTACATTTCCCTGTTCTCACTGCACCCCTTGCCCAAACATCCCCTACACCATCTCATGCATTTACATGACCTAGATTGGTCTTCACCTGGAAACACCCCACACCTGAAGAGGATTAGCCCAATAGGACATCCTGAGACCCTCTCCAAACCTGGCTTATTAAATAGCATAGTGTCTTTGAGCATTTGTTTGGGTAAAAGGGGGTTTGATGCACATGTTTGGGTAACTTGATTATTAGATGTGATTGACATTGCTATGATCCCTGTGACTTATGAGCCCATGTAGGGCGTACTTGTTGCTGTAGCAGGACCATGCCCGACAGACAGGTACATATGGGGAGATGATTAGCTCGAACCTCCATGGGGCTTAAAGCCTACCAGATGGATGTTGAGACCCCAACTAGGGGCAGAGGGATACCAGAGGCTTGCACCAGAGAAAAGGGAGGACGTTCCACCAGACGCACTTTGGCAAGCTTGGACCTAGGGGGGTCTTGCCCTCCCACCATGACATTGGCCCTTGAAGGCCCCTGACGTCATCATTCTAAGCCTTGACGTCATCCAGTTGGGGTTTTGGCATGAGGACGTTTTGATTGGCAAGTGTGGCAGTTTCTGAGGGGTTTTCAGCCCCAACGTTTCACTTTGGAGGCCTAGCGTTCCAAGAGGGGGCCCAACGTCACCCTAGGAGGGGCATGACATCATCCCTAAAAGATAAAATTAGGGTTTTAATTGTCAATTTTATGTAAAACTGGATTTTTGATGTAAATTGGCCATGTCAACCTTTTTTGACCTAAAATGTAATTAAAGGTCACTTGTATTGTATAAATAAGGGAAAAATCTCTTATATTTTTCATCATCTTTCACTCACACAAGTGTGAGGTCTGAAATTCGGCCTCTTTTAAGGCTTATTGGCTGAAATAAGTGGTGCGCAACTCTTGGAGGAAGCTTATCTTGGTGTATTTTTGCATTTTCATGGTGGAAAGTCTTCAACTAGAGTTTGTGGCTAGATTATTCTTGATGAAGTAAGTAGAAATCTGCAATCCTTCGTTATTTTGAACGGTTATGGTATATTTACTTGTTCATTTATAAGATTAAGAAATTGCTAGTGTGAAACCCTAGGAGAAAAGCACATGTTATTATCCCTTTCTTTATAACTCTTCACCTACTTGATTTTGCTAAAAGACACCTCCCTTGAAGAATATACTAGAGCCCTACCTTAGTAGCACTCTAGTATTATTGCTTCATTAAGCTTTCATTGTTTTATTTCAAGCTTGACCTAAAGAAGAAGGAAATCGCTAGGGCCTAGGGTTACCTACTTCCTAGCATATTTTCCTTCTAGAATATTGGATATTGAGGCCTTAGGTTACTAACACCTCAACCATCCTCCCTCTTCCTTTAGCTCACCTATTATCATTTGTGTTTTCCCTCTAAGAATTGTCGCTGCAATATTGACTCCATTTACCCTAAAAGGCATTAGTTTATACCTTGCAAGTGATTGATTGACTAAAACAACTCTTAAACCATCTACTTTAAGACCTATACTAACTATTTCTAACTTTAGATTAGACAAACCTACTAACTCTTTGTTGTTGTTGCAAAAGATTGCTACAGCCATCTATAACAGCGGCAAATTCATCTTAAAAGCAAGTTTTAAAGCTGATTATACATTGCCATCATTGCTTCTGACAATTATTGGCATTTTTTCAAGTTTATGTTATCATTTTTGGTCATTATTGAAACTTTATTGAGGCATAATTGTGAAGCTATTGCTATATATACATTGTTGTTATAAATACTAATGTTGCTTCAGTTTTTATATCAGCTTGTTCTCTTTTATCAAAGTCTATGGTTTTATGAAGCACTAACATCATTTGGTACTTGCAAATAGTATTTTCTTGTTGTCTTGTTCTGGGCAAGTACACTTAAATATCACTTTGCTTCATTAAAAACCTTTGGAGACTTTGATCAGAGTGACCTGTGAGAGGGGTGGGACTTTCTTGATACTCTTACCTTTGCCTTCTCAAACCCCCAGGTCTCTTGCCAGGGGTACCACTCCTAAAGAGAAAGAGGCGTCTTGTTTAGGTGACAGTGATAGGACAACCTCCTATTACGCCAATTTAGTGTTCACTTGCCTTTGGCTTTTGGGCAAGTACAAATTGCGCAATAACAGGCACACCAACTTCTGGAAAGATTTACCACTGGCCACCCACTAGCTAGATCATGATGCCCTGAGAGAGATTCTTCCTTCTGTTCAACAACAACCAGGGATAGAGGTCATTCTCCTCCTTTCACGGGTATTCTGGTAGATCAGTTTTCTATCCACCAAGCAAGGGAGGCTGTTGTGATTGCTCACTCAATCACTCTATTTTTTGCAGCTCCTTTTATTAGCTTGATTAGAAAAACGCTGCCCAGCAAATCCTGTACCAAAAAACAGATTTGTTTCTCAGTTCTCTTCAGAACCAGAGAGTTGCACATGCTCTCCCTCTTCAGAAATGGTTACTGGACCCATTCCCCTTGCATCCTCTTTTTTGCCCACGATTTTCCTTCCTTTTCTTGCCTTCCTCAGCAAGATTTCATGGGCCCGTTTCCCAATTTCGTGGGTCAGATCAAGAAGTTTCCAGATGGGTACTCTGCCCATCTCCTCATTGACTCTTGAGGTAGATTTTGCAACCACCAGCTTGACTAGTAATTAAATTCTATGTGTCAGGGGACTGTTCTAGGTCTGAACAATTTCAATCCAACAGAGTACTGGTCTGGTAAGGGTCAAATCAACCATTACTGGTTCCCCTCACCATCTCTCTCGTGCATCATGATCTACATTGGCAACCCCTTCAGCAGTTATGCAACATCTTCCATTTTATTTAGTAACAGAAATGTATACATTACCTTCTATAACAAAAGGTTCATCAATTCCAACATCCACACATAATCAGTCTGCCCATAGTCTCTTAGCGATCTATAGTTATATTTACAAGTTGGGGGAAACAAGGGTATTACAATCCCCTCCCCCTTAAAGAAACATCGTCCTCGGTTTTCTACCTATCGTTGTGCTCTTTATGTAGAGTAGTTAACAAAACTGGGTATGCATGTTTCATGGCATCCTCCATTTCCCATGTAGCTTCATCTGGACCAAAGTGTTTCCACTACACCTTGACCTGTGCAATGGTTTTGTTCCTGAGTGGGATTTCTTTCTCGTCTATTATGCATTGTGGCTCTGGCAAGAATTCTCCCTCTAGTTCCACCTGAATCACAGACCAATTAATTATATGATTAGAATCATGTACATATTTCTTCAGTAACAAAACATGGAAAACATTATGTGCTTTCACTGTGGGAGGAAGTGCTAGTCTATATGCTACAGGTCCCACTCTGTCCAAAATTTCAAAGGGTCCACAAAACTGACGTGCCAGCTTGGCACAAGTTCCTATTCTCAAGGAACTTTTTCTGGGCCTAACTCGGAGATACACATGATCCCCTGCTTTAAACTCTCTAGGAGTCCTATTTCTGTCTGCATAGCTTTTTTGTCTATCTTGAGCTATTTTTAGATTCTGTTTTATTTGAACTACTTGTTGTTCCATTTCTTTTAGCATATCTGGCCTGAGTGTAATTCTGTCTACTAGGTTATTCCAGCTGATTGGAATATTGCATTGTCTACTATAGAGAGCCTCAAAAGGGCCCATCTTTAATGACTCCTAATAGCCATTGTTGTAGGCAAACTCTACCAGTGGTAGATATTCTTCCCATTTCCTGGGTTGATGCATCACATGCATCCTTAACATGTGCTCTAACACTTGGTTTACCCTCTCTGTCTGTCCATCAGTTTGAGGGTGATAGGTTGTACTAAATAGCAATTTAGTTTCAAAACCAGCAAACAAAGATTTCCAAAAATTTGAAGTAAATTTTGTATCTTCGTCTGATATGATTTCCTTAGGCATGCCATGTAGTCTAAATATTTATTTCATGAAAATATTGGCAATATCTATTGCCTTACAAGTTGACTTTACGGGGATAAAGTGAGCAACCTTGCGCAGCTTGTCCACAACTACCATAATAGTGTCATTCTGCTTGGTTGATTTAGGCAATCCTATGATGAAATCCATGGAGATGGTTTCCCATTTCCATTATGGAAGTGGTAGGGGCTGCAACAGCCCTGTTGGATGCCAGTGCTCCGCCTCAACCTAGCACTTCTATGGGAGGAAGTGCTAGTCTATATGCTACAGGTTCCACTCTGTCCAAAATTTCAAAGGGTCCACAAAACTAACGTGCCAGCTTGGCACAAGTTCCCATTCTCAAGGAACTTTTTCTAGGCCCAACTCAGAGATACACATGATCCCCTGCTTTAAACTCTTTAGGAGTCCTCTTTCTGTTTACATAGCTTTTTTGTCTATCTTGAGCTATTTTCAGATTCTGTTTTATTTGAACTACTTGTTGTTCCATTTCTTTTAGCATATCTGGCCCGAGTGTAATTCTGTCTACTGGGTTATTCCAGCTGATTGGAATATTGCATTGTCTACCATAGAGAGCCTCAAAAGGGCCCATCTTTAATGACTCCTAATAGCCATTATTGTAGGCAAACTCTACCAGTGGTAGAGTTTCTTCCCATTCCCTGGGCTAATGCATCACATGCATCCTTAACATGTCCACACTTGGTTTACCCTCTCTGTCTGTCCATCAGTTTGAGGGTGATAGGATGTACTAAATAGAAATTTAGTTTCAAAACCAGCATACAAAGATTTCCAAAAATTTGAAGTAAATTTTGTATCTCTGTCTAATATGATTTCCTTAGGCATGCCATGCAGTCTAAATATTTCTTTCATGAAAATATTGGCAATATCTATTGCCTTGCAAGTTGACTTTATGGGGATAAAGTGAGCATCCTTGCTCATCTTGTCCACAACTACCATAATAGTGTCATTATGCTTGGTTGATTTAGGCAATCCTGTGATGAAATCCATGGAGATGGTTTCCCATTTCCATTCTGGAATTGGTAGGGGTTGAAGCAACCTTGCTGGATGTCGATGCTCTGCCTTAACCTGCTGACATTCTAAACATTTAGCTGAGTAATCAGCTATGTCCTTTTTCATTCTGGGCCAATAAAACAATTTCTTAGTGGCTGTGATCATTTTTTGATAACCAGGATGACCAGTATAGGGTCTTTTATGTAGCTCATCCATTATGAACATCTTCAAGTCATCACAATTTGGAATATACAACCTACCTTTGTAAGTTAGTAGGCCATCATTCGACAGTTGATAGCCCTCATACTTCAACCCTGTGGGTTCCTGTTTTAGGTATGATCTCACGGTTTTGAAAAATGCATCTGGTTCTTGTGCACTTTTAACTCTTTCCTTGATGTTTGGTTCACATGTTCTTATAACTGCCAAGTGAATCACTTTCATACTTCGACTAAGGGAATCAGCCACCCTATTTTCTTTTCCTTTAATATGTTTGATTTAAAAATCGAACTCACTAAGAAGAGCCATCCACCTAGCCTGTCTAGCATTGAGTTTGGGTTGGTCGAACAAATATCTCAACCCACTATGGTCTATCATAAGTACAAATCTTCTTCCTAAGAGGTAATGCCTCCACATTTTTAAAGCATGTACTATGAGTATGACAGCCAATTCCAAATCGTGTGTCACATAGATGATTTCATGTTCTTCAATTTTTTGGACTCATAACAAATCACATGCCCTTCTTGCATAAGGACTCCTCTGAGTCCTTTGCAGGCATCTGTACACACAAGGAAGTCCTTGTTTGGGTCTGCAATTTTCAACACAGGTGCATTGGTTAAAAGGTGTTTTAGTTGTTGAAAACTCTCGTCACATTCTGCTATCCAAATGAATCTAACTCCCTTTTTCTAAAGGGGGGTGATTGGATAACCAATCTTGGAAAAACCCCTTTATGAACCTCCTATAGTATCCTTCTAGGCCCATAAAGGATCTGATATCAGAGACATCCTTTGGGGTAGGCCAATCCATAATGGATTTGATCTTGTCAGGGTCAACTACCACTCCTTCAAAGATAACATGGCCTAAGTAATGGACTTCTTTTTGGAAGAAGTCACACTTACTAAGCTTCGCATAGAGCTTGTTCTCTCTCAGCACTTGAAGCACTAACTTGAGATGTTCTTCATGCTCTTCCCTACTCTTACAATAGATTAGGATATCATCAATGAAAACCAACGCAAATCTATCCAAGAACTTGTTGAGCACATTATTCATTAAGCAAATAAAGATGGTTGGTGCATTGGTAAGCCCAAATGGCACCGCCACAAATTCATAGTGCCCATACCTCATCCTAAAGGTTGTTTTGTGGATGTCTTCATCCTTAATTCGGACTTGATGGTATACAGACCTCAAGTCAATCTTGGAGACAATTGTAGCACCCCTTAATTGATCAAATAAGTCATCAATTCTTGGCAAGGGATACTTATTTTTAATGGTCGTCTTGTTGATTTGTCTATAGTCTATGCACAACCTAAGTGTGCCATCCTCCTTCTTCAAAAACAAAGCTGGTGCTCCCCAAGGAAACACACTAGGCCGAATGTAACCTTTGTCCAACATCTCATTTAGCTATAGTTTGAGCTCAACTCGCTCTGGTGTACTCATTCTATAGGGTGCTCTAGACATTGGCACTGCTCCGGGTACAAGTTTTATTGAAAAATCAATATCTCTTCTTGGAGGTAGACCCGGTACTTCTTTTGGAAACACATCTTTATACTCTCTTAATATAGGATGGTCCTCTAGGTTTGGTTTATTATCCTCAACAGAGTTCAACACTTGTATTTCATACAAAGGACATCATTTTCTGCAATACTTCTTCACTTGAAGAGTTGATATTTGTCTCATTGAGACAAGCTTTTGAATTCCTTGTAGGGTTCTTTTCCTCCCTTCCTCATCTTCACACTCCAATGTTTTATTATAACAGTCCAACATGGTTTTATGGGCAGCCAACCAGTCCATGCCAATCAGCAGATCATAAGATCCTAAAGGGAGAATGTTTAGGGTTGCTTGGGTGGGCAATCCATTCAAAATGAATTGGCATGCTAGTATGACCTTTGTCACCTTTCTTTTTGTTCCAGTGGCTAGTTG
This sequence comes from Picea abies, assembly GCA_900067695.1. Taxonomy (NCBI): domain Eukaryota; kingdom Viridiplantae; phylum Streptophyta; class Pinopsida; order Pinales; family Pinaceae; genus Picea; species Picea abies. Next base: position 3,197 of record CBVK0100745407.1, on the reverse strand, counting down.
TACTAGCCATGATTTAGCATGTTTTACTTGCTACAATTTACATTTCTCAACAGTTTGAGGGGCAACATAACTCAGATTAGAACCAGGGTCAATTAAAATGGAAACTAGATGGTTGGCAATCATACCTTCCATCTCCACCACTGAAGCTTGGTGGTCAACTTGTCTATTATCTAGGGCGGCATAAATTTGTGGCATGCTCCTAGCCACATCATTGACTTTGGTAGCGTCCTGGATGTTGTAGATCCTCTTATTGTCATGTTGCCTTTGTGGGTAGTCCCTCAGCAGATGTTCTTCTCCACATCCCCAACATTTCAAGGGTTCTTTCTTTGTATTATCTGTCTTTACTAGGGCAGATCCAAAAGGTCTATTTCCACTTTGAGATGGAAAATTTTGCTAATAAACACTCTTAGTAGGAAAACTCATCTTAGAGCTTTTCCCGTGATTCTTAAATCTTGAGGATTTAAACCCCTTCTTCTTTAATCCCAATTTATTGTTCTTCTTCCAATCCTTATGAGGTTCTACCTTGTTCTTGAATTGCTCATAGTAGTACCTTGCCCTTCGAATAGTGTCTTCTAAATTCTTAGGTTCATCAAACTCAATAATGCCCCGGAAGGACTAAGGTAGTCCACTAATAAATCGTTGCATCTTTACCTTTTCATCCTTTATGTAGGGTAAATACCTCATCAACTCAAGAAATTTGTTGATATATTCATCTATTGTGAGTTGACCTAGCTTGAGTTCATAGAACTCCTTTGTCTTCTCATCATAATATCTTTTAGACATGTACTTCCTCTTAAAGTATTTCTCGAATTGTTTCCATGACAAATCCTTCTCATGAATTCCTTTCACATTTCTAAGGTCCTCCCACCAAATGGAGGCCTTTCCATTCAAGTTGAAAATGGCTATTTGGGACTTTAAGTTTTCAAAGTAGTCATGGACTCTGAAGTACTTCTTCAAGCCACGTAGCCAAACTTCTGCTTTTTCCCCCTTTTTAATTTCTCCATCGAAAGTGGGTGGTTTGGCTTTCTTAAACTCTTCAAGGTCATGGCTCTTGGAATGTTTCCTCTTCTTTCTTCTCCTCTGAGAATGTGAACTAGTCTCACTACTAAACAACTCCTTGGAGTTGTCAGTTTCTTCACTAGAGGATTCTTCAGTTGAATCCTTGGCGTTAGCATGTCTCTTAGCTCCATGTTGGTCCTTCTTTGAGGTGCTTCTCCTTGTGTAGCTACTTTCAAGACCATGTTTTTATATCTCAGGTGAGCTCTGGGTTTTCTTAGTATGATGTTTATCCACGTTACTGGCTATTGACCTGTTATCGCACGGTTTGTAGGAAGGGTTTAAGTAGCTTGAGTCAGGGCTTGAAACCGGCGTAACAGGAGCTTTCCCACCCACTGTCACCTCGATGGGGAGCTCTTTCTATTTAGGATGGCTAGTCCAAGGGAGACGTCCTTAAGCAATCTGGGTTAATGAAGGGCTAAAGGGTAATGGACCAAGTCAAAGGAGTTCCCTTTCACAGATTGCTGCCAAGTATGAGATAGTCAAGAGAAAATTCTTCCACTGAATGAGGCACCTGCTTGCGAGACAAGACAAACAAAGCTAGAACATGTGCTGCAATGGTTAGTACTTCAAGATATTAATGACTATCTTCCAATATATGTGAGCAAATGATCAAATGTTATTATTGACGAAGTCAATGATGGCTAAACATAGACAAATGGTTTATATTACTTCTTCAACAAAACATAAGAGATAATGAGCATTCAATGTTCACAATTTAAACCTTGTATTATATGTTTAATGCAATAAATATCTCAAAATAGCCCACATATATAAAGTTGTTGCGTCACCTATACTGTTGCTACAATTAATGTGACGTCAAGCATTAGTATTTAGGTTAAAAGAGAGACAATGAGTAAAACGTTTTGTCAAATCAGCTTGAAGATGCAATTAATGACTCAAAGTCTATATTGACGAAGTCAATGATGGTTTAATAAAGACAAAGGATTAATATTACTTCTTCAATAAAGCAATAGAGATAAAAGCATCCAACGTTCACAATTAAATCCTTATATTAAATTGTTAATGCAATAAATATCCCAAATCAGCTCACATATGTAAGATTGTTGCGTCACCTATACTGTTGCTACAAGAAGTATGACGTCAAGCATTAGTTCAGATCAAAATTAGGACAATTGAGTGGAACGTTTTAGCAAATCAGCTTACAAATGCAATTAATAACTCAATATCAATCAAGATAGGTGAAAAGTGTCACAACGTTTGCAATCATAAGCAAGAAAACTAAAGGGTGTGACGTCACCTATGTAATTTTTGTTGTCTGCGGGTTAGCTAGCCAAGGATTGACGTTTTGACAAATTCAACCAGCAAAAAAGTAAAACAACTCCACGGCTATGAAGAGATAACGAGGCCGCACCTTTCTATCCAAGCAAAAGTTTAATCAAGGACAAACGTTATCAGCTTTAGGTTAGTCCAAAAACTAGCTAGGGTTAGACGCTAGGTTAGTTAGGGTTGCAATTTAGAGATAGTTTGAAAGAATTTAAGGCATAACAAGCTCAAGCAAGAGTTTCTAGACTAGTGCCTTGGGTTAATGGAGTCAATGGAGATGAGACTAATGGTTTAGGAAGAACTCAAACTTAAACACAAGAGAGCTAGGGTTTGATGGTGTTGCTATGGCAAGGCCACCAACCCTAAACCCTAAGAAGGAAAGACTTACCTAGGTGTAGCTAAAGCTAGGCCTAAAGCTTCCTCTTCTCTCCTTAATACTTTCTTGGCAAAACGGCTAGCTTACAAGCATAAACCTATGGCTGAAAAGTGTTGCTATGGCAAGGCTTTTCAAAACCCTAGAAGTAAACCCTAGGTGTAAACTCAATTAGGCCTAGGACGCCTTCTTTCTTCAATTTATGCTTAAAACTAGCTCAAGACAAGAGATGGCTAGTGTAGCTATGGCTAGGCTAGACCTTCTCAAATCAAATGGTTATAAGCTTCTACCATGGGGACATAAAGCCACGACCTACTTGTGTGTTGGCTCCCTAGGGTTTAAAAATTAAGCAAATTATGATAATGCATGCAAGATATTTAATCCACAACCATTCACTCAAGAAGTTTTGAAGAGAAAACACTTACAATTTCATGAAGAAGCATTAACCATTCCCTAGTTGTAAACCTTCCAATGGTATAAA
>CBVK0100745406.1:0-10949 GCA_900067695.1 Picea abies | reverse complement strand
ACATTTCATCCCCGTTATGAAAGCATTGTCCTCAATGCTTGGTGTACAACCATATTCTAGGGTCCCATGGATAAGTGTGGACCATAGTGTTTAAGTAGACTAGAGAACGAGGGTCCCATTGAGAAATGGTAGTCACCATGTTGAAGTAGTCCAACCACCATTGTAAACTAGGGTACCATGTCCAATTGCTCATGTGAACCCCACATGGAAGATATCGACACCTAATAACCAACTAAAAATGATGATCCCAATACTGACACCTATCACGTGGATCCAAATAAGAATATCCATCCACATAGTGGGAGATGATCACGTGGATCCAAATAAGAATATCCATCCACATAGTGGGAGATGATCAAAGATGAATATGGAAGGAACAATATTGTTGTAGAATATGAAGACTAGATGTTGGTAATTAGCTCCTGATGTGGGACATTGATTTTCTCTACAAAAGGTGGAGTAGATTCATCAAATAAAATATTTAAGTGGTTGTCATCCCAGAAACGACAACTATCCAAATACCAATCATTGCAATCGGCCTCAAAATAATAGGAATCATATATTTATTGATTATATTCATCCATGAGGTCCACCATAAGAAGCCTCTCTTGAATTTTATCTAAAGAATCTTGAATACTACGAAAACTATCATTGCAACCATCTATAAAGCCATCAAATATCTCATTCAATGTGTCAAACAATTGGGCTTTGAATGCTTCAGTAATATGTAGAATTTATTTTAGGGTTTGAGAGGAAATATCCATCTGAGCACCATATTAACTTTTCTTTACCGCAGTCATCATGAAAAAACCCAAAATATAAAACAATAAGTTACGACAAAAAATCGCGGTTTTTTCTAGAAAAACCCTAAAAAACTGTTAAAGTTAAAATGCTAATAACATCACTTCCCGGAATCCATTTCGGCTGATTTTGTTTTTGAAATTGGGTGAAATTGTGAGAGGAACTCAGATATATAATTTGTTTGGGCAAATTCGGCCTCGTGCTTCTATATAAATAAAAAAAAAATTGTGTCACCGTCCACGAAAAAAACCCTAAAAAATTGCAGAAATTAAAAGTTCAATATGTTGACTTCCCAAACTCCGTTTTGGACGATTTGATTTTTCATCTTGGGTGTTTTATTGAGAGGAAATAATATCTACAACCATATTTTGCAATTTTTTCACAGAAATATACTGAAAATTTCTGGAATGTTGCAACCCTCTTTTTTCTTCTCCGAAAAAAAATATGCAAAAATAAAAAATATTTTCCCACAATGCCTGCCAAAGAAAGTGCTCTGATACCAATTGCTCTTGTATATGATATAATGATTCATATCAAAGTTAAAGAGTACAAAGTGTACATACTGAAGAAGTAATTATATGGTTTGAATCAAGCTTCTTGTTATTTGCTTCCCTAGATTTGCTATAGTGGGATTTGAATCATTACTAGATGAAGAAGAAGAGTTGTGTTTTGTTTTTTCTCCTTGGCCTTGTACTTGAAATATTGGAAGTCTTGGTAGAGAATATTGTTTTCCTGTAGCTTCCACCTGCTTATCCTCCTATATAGAAGGAATTTGTTCTACAAGTATTTCACTTGTTTGGTTATCCCAAGATTTGACTTCTTGGAATTTCACATCTTTTCTTACTATAAACTTCTAGGTAATAGGATTATACATTCTATATGCTTTATACTATTCACTATATCCCACAAATATTCATTTTTCACTTATGTTATCAAGTTTTCTCCTCATCTCTTCAGGAACATGAGCATAAGCCACACAACCAAAAAAATTAAAATGAGAAACGCTAGATTTCATACCACTTCATGCTTCTTGAGGTAATTGATCTTTCACATTGTTGGTTGGTGTCAGGCTTAAATTATAGACTGAGCATGCCAATGCTTCACCCCATTATTTATTTGACAAGTTCTTGGACTTTAACATACTTTTGTCCATATTGATTATTGTCTGATTCTTACTTTTAGCTACTCCATTCTGTTGTGGAGTGTATCTTGTGGTAAATTGTCTCTTGATTCCATGTTGCCTGCAATATGTTGCAAATTACTTGGAGTCATACTCACTGCATTGATCTCATATGAGTACTTTGATATACTTCCCACTATGTTTTTTGTCAAAGATTTAAATTCTCTGAATTTTTCAAATGTCTCTGATTTGTTCTTCAGAAAATACACCCATGCTTTTTTGCTAAAATAATCAATGAATGTTAGAAAATACAAGTTTCCTCCTATTGACTAATTTTCCATTGGACCACAAAGGCATGTATGCACCATTTAGGTGTTCTTTTTCTCTATAGGAAGGATGGGGAAAACTATCCCTTTGGTGTTTTGGGGTAAAATCATGAAGGTGGTTAACACGCTTGTGAGAATCGGGTCTCCAAAATTCCTAGCGACTTTTTTTCGGCCGAACTACTATTTTTTTTGGCTGAAAGACAAGTGTTTTCGGCCGAACCTTCAAACATCAAATCAAATGGTACCGTGATGACTCCCTTAAATGTCATGTACCATATTATCCGTACATATGTTTTTCATCTGGTAACATCTTTTTGGTCGAACGATTTTTTGGCTGAAAGAATATTTCGACCGAAAACTGATTTTGTCCGAAAATCCTTGTCGGTTGAAAATGTTTTTATATATCCCACGCACATCGGTCAGTCCACTCTTTTCTGAACTGTTGAGAGTCTGGTGATGAGATTCATTTGAATGTTTTTGTTGGTTGTTGTTGGTTGAAAGTTGTTGTTGTTGTCGGTGGCATTGGTTGTTTTTGGTGTTAGTTGTTGCAAGTGTTGGTTGTTGTTGGCGTTCGGGTACGTTTCTCAGTACACCACTCTTGTCTATTAGTTCGGGTACCTTTCTTAGTACACCACTTTGTTCTATTAGTTCGGTTCCTAATATTTGTCATCTCATGCATGGAAATCTCATCATTATGTTCACTTCCAAAAATTAGTGTGCCTGCAAACCTACCTTCAAACAAACATGTAATATTATGAAAACCACCAGTAAAATGACTTAAGTCGAGTATCCCTTTGGAAACAAGCATGCATAACTTGTCATTGAACCTTAAATACTCAATTTAGAGACAATAGGTGGCCTTTTCACATATCGACAGTAATAATAGTCTCAAGCACATCTAAACAATAACATAACAATGTCAAACAAAGCTAGGTAATTCATAGAGTAGAAAGCATGATGAATGAGTCGTCTTCATAGCCTGATTCTGAGATCAAACCCTATGTTCAAAATACAAAATTGGAGATCAAACAATGTGGTAATCCCAAATAAAATGAATGATATTCCTAGGGTGGTGGGTGGTTCGAAGGATGCATTCATTCCAATTATTCAATGATGTTATTTGTTCCTTGATAGTCGAGTTAGAGAATCCCTGATAAATGATTCTGACAAATGATGCATAGTTATGGCCCTGTATATGAACCAATGTGTCTCGAAGGTTCCTTGTTTGGCTTCTAAGAAACTCACAGATGTTATGTTTTTATGAATGTCGATGAATCCCAAGTGTGAATACCAACCAAAGTAAGAAGCAAGTTATGTACCAAGTGTGAAAATACCATGATGCACATAGCATGATTCTCAGAGAAAAAATCATGATTCAATTTCCCCCTTACCACCTCATGTTTATGTACCACAAACTCCCCATTGTACCCATAGAAATGATCCCTTGTCACCCTACCTGGTAGCCATAATTTTCCCTACCTAGTAGACATATTTTTCCTTATCCAATAGCCCCATGTAAAACTGATAATTTGTACTCATGTTTCCTGGTTGCATATATAAAACTAACCCCTATCATATATCACTTTGTTACCATTTGTTGCAGTTGAAAGAATAAATATACATCTGTTCCAAGGAAAAGGTACATGAGACCAATTGATCGTTGAATTATTTGAGTGCTTGTTGATAGGTTAATAAATATAATGAGTCTAGTGAGAGGTTTTTTCTATTGACCACAAGTCTAAGTTGTGTATATCATTTATTCTATCTTTCTTATTTATAAGGTCTATCTTGTTTGTTAGGAGTTTCTAGTGACGAGAAAATAGTATCTTCTATTTCCTTTCCTTTGTCTTATTATTATTTTTGTGTTGGTATTTCTCCTAATATAAGCTAATATATAGAGCATCTTTTTTAATTGATAGAGTTGAAGGAGTTAGTGAAGAAGGAGTGAGGATATGAGGAATCAAAGTGAATTTGGTTTAGGAATCCTATCAAAAAACCTAGGTTTTTGGTTTCATGAAGGGTTGATGTCTAAGGTTATTGTTCTCGTTGATTTGATTGATGGATTTTGTCAATGAGATCCATTGTTGTTCCTAATCTAGTCTATGTCGAGTTCTATATAGTTAAGAATATTGGTTTGAGTTCTAGTGGAAGATCGTTATTATCCTTTTCTTTGTGTTGGGGAGGTTCGTACCTCACCCCTATTGTAGCTAAGTAATTACTTTTTTCCTGTGATAGTGGTATGTTTATTAGATAGTGATATATTATTATTAGTCCTTAAGAATGATCAAAAAATATTTTTTTTTGTATAAGTAGGGGCTGTAGGAAGATAAGTATGGTAACGTTTATTTTCCTAATCAAACCCTTAGTATAAGGCATGATGCTGATGGCATGAAGGTGTGTAGTAATGTATCTATTGTTCTTGTTGATTGTTGTTAGTGGTTGTTGTAATGTTGATTAATATAGTTGTTATAGATTAAGGTTATTGTTTCTGATAGACCAAGTCATATCTTCCTTTTCTAGTTCTATTTTGAGTTGCTAATGTAGAGTTCTAGTTCTATATTCCTGATTGAGTTCTAGTAGTAATTAGTAAGAAGTCAAGAGTATCTTCCTTCTATTGCAAGTAATAGGTTCCATGTGAGGAGTGAACAAACAAGAATATAACATGATAGTCCTTAGCTTCCTTAATAAATAATGTTTATCAATGTATCACTAGGTCATGGTGATTTTATGGGTTAAATCCCTATAAAAATAATGTTGTAAGTGAAACATAAGGGTGATAAGTAATATAGATAAGATGATTGTTGAATTATTTTAGTTCTAATTGACTATTAATTACTCTAGTTACTAAGTTCCAGGAATCTATTTCTTATTGAGTTATGTTTAATTTATTCCTAATACTTTGAAATACCTTTTTAGGATATTAGATTAGGATCGATTATTAGAGTACCCATGATAAATCTTAATTACGTATATAAATAATTATCAACAACACCCTAGACTTACTTTCTTACCTAGCATTTTTAAATCCAAGTAGCTAGCTATTTATGCTTTCTCTATCAAGACTTTTCCAGATCTACCTATCTTAGTGTCGTAACATGCTAATTCAACTTGCCTTAGTGAAAAATGCCAAGCAAGAAATCCTCAATCTCCTTTTGAAAATTTCATAGGTCATTATTCTAAATCACTTGCATTGTGAACCATTCTCCGTAGTGATCTACACTTCACATGATATCCAAGAAACAAAAGTTCCCTCATAGAGATTGGTTTTCCCAAAGTGTTTTGCCTCGGATTTAGCACAAGACACAATTTTTGTACCATTTTCTTCTAGAAACATTTTAGAAGTAGTGGGATTCTTCACCCTCAAAACAATCCAATATCTTCATTTTATGCCAATGTGAATTCAATAGTTCCTTCGAAAAATGTATAGGTATGAATTCAATAGTTCCTTCAAAAAATATTTTTCTATTATTAATATAATCATTTTGTATATGGTACTTTGTGAGATAATATAACTTGGAAATCTTGTAAATTAATGTATCACTTAGATACAGGGAAACCACGTTAGATTCTATGACTAATTTTCTTATATCTTAATTATGTATCTTAACAAAAGAAAAAACATTGATATACAATTTCATACCTAATTATTTTAATTTTGTAGATCCTCTTGTTTACTAGAGTTTTTCTTAGGGTCTACTTTTTGTATTCATATTTATACAACGATAATAATGGAAAACCTCGATTCACTCCCATTCCTATAGAATCAATAAATTATTCTCTTTCTTTTCAATGCATAAAATATTCTAATATTTTATGGTTGTATAGTATTTAGAAAACCTACTACTGTATATGGAAATTTCTAGAGTTTAATATTTTGTGTAACTATACAAAACTGTTTAAGCTTTCCCTTTCTCAGGATTTATAACTAGAATACGTAATTCCATGTTGAGAGATCCATGAGTCATAAAGTGACTATTTAACTTCTAAAGTATACATACATCTATATAGATCCAATTATGTAGCATACACACAAATTTTGTAGCTACGTGTAAATCAATAAACCCAACATGAGTAGTAACTGATCAATTAAGATACATCTATATAGATCAGATTGTGTATCTATGTGCAAGTAAATAAACCCAACATGAGTAAGGAGTAGTCAAATAAAGATGCATATCTATAACAATTATGTTGGAAACAAATGGAACAACCACGTTCCACCCAACCGTAGATGCAAAACAACAAAGATTAGTTGTCTTGATCACCGCCTAGCCTGACCATGACTCCATAAGGGAAAATTGAGCTTCACTCCTTAGCCATTGTCTCTTTTTACATTTCAAAAAAAAAATTTCGTAGCACCATTTGTGCTCACACAACAAATATTTGTTTCCACAACATACTAAGAAATGTCCTACCTCCCACATATGTTGTATATATTCCATTTCTCTTTTCCTAGGAATTTGTCCCATACATTTCCCTCTTTGGGAAATTCACAGCTTCACAAATCCCCGATTTTAAGGGTCTCCCATTGATAGAACTCCACTTATGATACTTGTAGAAATCAGCTCTGAATTAACTCAAACTCGTTCCCCATTGATGAGGTCATAGTCAACTACTTTTAACCTGGTTGTAACATTTAATCTATTAAAAATATATGTCTCACATATTTTTCCATCAAAAGTGGATAGTTGGAAATTCAAACCCTTTCTCAATAGTCATAAAAATAATAATTGCATGCCTTAATAATTTCAAATACGAATTTCCATAAATGGAAATTTATTTTCAAAGAAATAACATCAAAAGAAAATGTTTTAATAATTGAGGATGTCAAATCCTCTCCCCCTTAAGTATAGCATTGTCCTTAGTGTTAGTATTTCCCTCAATAAATCATTTGGAATAGAGATGGATAAGATTTCATCATTTCATCTTCTAGCTATGAAGTAGCCTCCTTAGGGAAAAAGTGCATCCATTGCACTTTTACCTGGTTGATGGCTCTATTAAGAAGTATTGTTTCTTTCCTGTCCATAATGCATAAAGGTTCCACTTGGAACTCACCTTATGGTTCCAACTACACCATGTTCCAATCATTAATGTGAGTAGGATCATGGATATATATTTTAATAATGAAACATGAAAAACATTATGAAGTTTTAAATTTGCAGGGAGTGCTAATTGGTATGCCACTTGTCCGATTCTAGTTAAGAATTCGAATGGAACACAAAAACTTGGCGCCAACTTGGAACAATTCTCTAGTTTTAATGAGCTCCTTCTTTCTTTGACCTTAAGGTATACATGTTCTCCAACGTTAAATTCCTGACGTCATCTTTTCAGATCTGCATAGATTTTTTGTCGATTTTGAGAAATCTTTAAACTATGTGGTATATTTTTTACCATATGTTCCATTTCTTGGAGCATTTATGATCCAACCATGACTTTATCAATCAAATTATGCCAACTGATCAGGTTTTACATTTCCTTCTATATAAAACTTTGAAGGGACTCATTTTTGTTGATGCTTGATACCCGTTATTGTATGTGAATTCAACTAAGTGTACATATTCTTCTCACTTAGTTGGTTTTTTTCTTACATACATTCATAACATATCTTCGATAATATGATTTGTGCATTCTATTTTTCCATTTGTTTGTGTATGGTAACTTGTGATGAAATTCAAATTAGTACCCAAACCTATAAACATTTCTTTCCAAAAATTTGAGGTAAATTTAACATCTCTATATGAAATCACCATTTTAGGAACCCCATGAAGTCTAAATATTTATTTCATAAAAATTTCAGCGATATTAATTTCTTTGTAAGTAGATTTCACAGATATGAAGTGTGAAGACTTACTCAACTTATAAATTACTACCATGATTGAATTTTTTTGTCTTTGAGTCTTAGGAAAACCTGTAATGAAGTCCATTGAAATAATTTCCCATTTCCATTTTGGTGTAAGTAGAGGTTGTAAAAGACCTGTTGGATGTTGTTGTTCAACTTTTACATGTTGACAATCTAATCATTTAGATAAGTATTTAGGTGTTTCATATTTCATATTAGGCCAATAAAACTGTTTTCTTAGGGCTGTTATCATTTTCGGATATCCTTGATGACCATAATAAGGATTTTTATGCTGATCATTCAGGATTATCAACTTCAATTCAACATAATTTGGTGTATATGATATGTTCTTGAACCTTAGTAGTCCATACTTGTCGATATTGAAATCTGTACAATTCAAATTTCCCTGATTTTTTTTCAACTGCTCTATTGTTTTGATGTAATCTACATCATTTTTGCTTGCATATTTATTTATTTCGTCAATATCACTTTCTGTTCTGCTAATAATAACTTCATATAATTCTGTATTCTTTCGACTTAGTGCATCTCTGACATTATTTTCCTTTCCTTTGATGTGTCATGGTTCAAAATTAAAATCGCTTAGAAAGGATAACCACCTTGCCTATGGTGCATTGAGATCTTGTTGACTAAACAACTGTTTCACGTCGTTGTTATCTGTTAATAATAGAAATATTATTCTTATTAAATAATGTCAGCACATTCTTAATGCGTGAATTACAACTGCTAATTCGAGATCATGAGTTACATAGTTTCTCTCATGTTCTTTTATTTTGCGAGATTCGTAACAAATTACATGTTCGTCCTGTGATAACACTCCACCTAATCCTCCTTTACTTGGATATACACAAACTATAAAATATTTATAAGGGTTAGCCACTTTAACAATTGGTGTTGCAGTTAGTAAACCTTTTAATTTATCAAAACTTTCTTGGGATTTTTAAGACCAAATAAATTTCATTCCGTTTTTCTGCAAAGATGTAATAGGAATCCTTTGATAAACCTTCGGTAGTAACCTTTGATCCCCATGAATGACCTCATGTACGTCTTTAGCTATAGGCCATTCCATATTTTCTTTAATCTTTTCAGCCTCTACTACAATACCATCTTTTGATATCACATGTCCCAAATATTGTATCTTTCTTTGATAGAAATCACACTTATCAAACTTAGCATATAATTTATTCTCTCTTAGTGTTTGTAATACTATTTTCAAATGATGTTCGTGTTCTTATTCATATATTGAATATATTAATATATCATTAATAAAAATCAATATGAATTTATCGAAGTACTAGCTTAATATATTATTCATGAAACACATAAAAGTTGTTGGTGCATTAGTAAGTCCAAAAGGGATTATTAAAAATTCATAATGTACATAACATGTTGTAAACATTGTTTTATTTATGTCTTCCTCTTTTATTATGATTTAAGGATAACCAAATCTTAAATCCAGTTTAGAGAGTATCTTCACTCCTCCAACCTGATCAAATAAATCATTAATCCTAGGTAGAGGGTATTTGTTTTTAATCGTCATTTTATTCAATTGACGATAATAAATACATAATCTTAGTGTTTCATCTTTCTTTTTGACAAATAATACTAGTTCTCCCCATGGAGAGAAACTTGGTCTAATGTATCATTTATATAATAGTTCATGTAATTGAATTTTTAATTATGTTAACTCAAGGACACTCATCTTGTAAGGTTCCTTTGACACTTGTGCATATCCAGGTAATAGATCAATAGAGAAATGTGTTTCTCTCCTAGCAGGTAATTCCGATATTTCTTCCACAAATACATCCTTAACTGAAGAACCGCAAATTATTCTAAACTTGGTTTTCTTTCTTTCTTTGATAGGTTTTTCACTTGGATAACACATATTTTGCTTCCTTTACTAATACACTTTTTAAATTGCATTATTTATATTTTTCTAACGAAAATTGGTTTACTAATTCCTTACACTTTTCTTGATATTTCGTTTTCATCTTTGTATACAAATAATTTTTCATAAGAGGGAATGGGATTTTGCACATGTTTTTTGCAACAATGTATTCCAACAAACCCTAACGGTGTTTCATTTGGTAACCCTCAATTGCGGATGTAAAATCATGTTATTGTTGCATTTGGTAATACTCTTTGTTGAACAATGTGCTCTCGCAAACCCAACCCTTCATAAAGTAATTCTGTGATCACGACAACTCTTATGCTCTAAAAAAATTACGTTGAAACCATATAAAATACGAAATTAGCTGAAGGGCCAGGGTATTGGCGTTAAATTAGAAATATGTTATTTTTGTCACGAAATATATTTAATAATAGTAATAATCCCAATGATGAATATTATCTCTGCAATCAAACGTCACAAAGACAACAATATTGTCATTAAAAATTTGTTGTTGAAAATAATTGTGATTATAATAATAACCACCACAACTTAATTTACATTTATAAATATAAAACATATATTTATCATTCACCATATATATGCCTTTGTTTTTAGTTTTCTGATATTTGTAAATGTGTCAATTTGGAATTCTGAAGATGATGCTTTTAAGTTTCTATCACATGAAGGAAATTATTTTTGAAGTTGCTTTCTTTCACACTCATGTGATTAATACTAACTTACCTCTAGTAGTTTCTTCGACATAATAATATTTTTTTTTACTAAAATATATGTTAACTAAAATTTTAAAATGTTTTTGAATAGAATTAATAATTTATTGTTAATAAATCTTTTAATATATATATATATATATATATATATATATATATATATATATATATATATATATATATATATATATATATATATATAATTCAATTTAAAGTATGATATATT
>CBVK0100745405.1:0-10949 GCA_900067695.1 Picea abies | reverse complement strand
CTCTCAGCTAGCAGATATTCTTTCTTCTTCTCTCTTTCTCTCCCCTTCCTATGCACCCAGTTGCAGGACTTGACCTTCGCACACAGCTAAATATTTTACAATACTAGAAGGCTCTCTCACTTAGCACTTATTTCTCTCAATACAATAGTATCTCACCACAACAATAGAGCTAGATCAACAACAATATCGTACCAACCTGACCCATGTCTTATCAACCTTTATTTATACATTACAATACTTCACCGATATCCCTAGGCCAAAACCTAGGTTCCAAAACCCTAGATACGAAAACCCTAGGTCAACTTGTCCCACTTTTTCCATGCTTCGCCAGCCTGTCTTTCCTTCCTTCTCCCGTGGTGCTCCAAAGCATCCAACGGTGGATTTTTCCACTTTGTTGAGTTGTCCTTGATCAATATTCCTTAATGATATATCATCCTAGATCTCCTCATCCAACGACTTTCATTTCCATACTTCGCTCCATCTTTTCTGCACTTTTTCTCACTTCGACCTAGTGACAGTTACTGTGTCTCCCATGAAGTTTTCTTTTCATGTATTCTTCCTTGATCTTCGTTTCCTTCCATAACCAAGGGCCAAAACAACTCGACAACAATTCTATGGAGATACCTTGAACATTTTTGGATGAGAAGATTAGAATTTTCAGTGGTCTAGAGCATACTCTTATTATTCATCCCCTTTTGCTTAGAAGGAAGTAATTTGGACGTCTGGAATTGTGCGCACAAGTTGTGTTTCGAAAGTTTTTGACTGCAAGGAATTGCTTTCCGAGTGCGCCAAGAAATATATACCAAGCCATTGGATAATTACACTCCAGAACCATTGTCTCGTTATTCTTTCACCTCAAGTATTTCATAAAATGATGAGACTCCCAGAGCCAACGCTCACCTTCAAAGGTGAAGATTGCATAGATTTTTTGATAATACATGAAAAAAGCCTTTATCTCTTACCATAATTCTTGGAGAATATTGTTACCATCCCTGAGGATATTACCAAACTGTAGGTCATATTTTTCAAAAACCCGTTTCGGGAAATTCTGTGGTTATTTACCAGAATTACGGGCCAAGAAAATATTGCTAGCATTTCCTGTATGATTCTTTACATATTATATTTTACCATCAAAGAGAATGCCATTTTTTATTAGGGGAAGTTGATTTCCATTGAAATCTCTTTCCAATTGTCTCAATATAAAAATAATAAGAAATTATTTATGTCTTCTTATTTGTCTTTCGTGATAGCACATTGATGTCAGTTTCCTATATTATCTATATGCAAAAAGGTGAATTGTGAATTTGACCCTGTGACCTTTTGGTACCAAGTATTATGGAGGCACAAAACTTCCCTGCATTTTTATGAAGTTTGCAATGACTTTGTCTTGTATTTTAAAGCTTTGTTGTTCAGAAAAGATACCCCAAGAATAACAACTCAAGATAGTAAATTCCTGGACAGAAAAGGGACTTTAGAACAAATGGAGAATTAAAATGTCATCAAGATTTTTAGTTCTAAGGAAAATCCTTCCTTTCTTCCATGCCATATATATGAAAAAAAATTTGTCATAGAAATTGTAAGGAAATATAACTTTTGGCTGCACTTTTTTCATGAAAAACAAAAAAATCAATTTATAGCATTGCCTTGGAAAGTTGGGGATTTTGTATTAAAAAATATGAACAAAATTGATGAATTTGCTAGCCACTTCCACAACTTGAATATCAAGTACACTGAAAATATTAGAGGGTTTGACCCTAATGGAATATTTGTGGAACATATGTTAAAATTGGGCTTCAACAGTTCCTTTATTCATACCATTATAGGAGAAGAAGAAGATAATAATTTGGGTAATCCTACCCACACTGCTGGTGGCGTAGAGATGATACTCAGTACCAATGAACTGTATAAATAGAGAGGAAAAGGTCCCAGCAAAAAGAGTGCACATTCCCCAACTGTTACTCCCAAAACATCAACACATCAGAGTAGTGCTCCAACATCCCACCCATCTAAGAAGGTAACCGACAATAGTTCATGCGGAGGAGGAGACAAGAACCCCCCTCTAGGAAAAATTGAAAGCTCCCATAAACTTCCTTTGAGGAAGAAGAGGAAGAATATTTTACAAGAGGAAGAAGAGCATCACGTCAGAAGTGACATAAATAGATTCTCCCTCGAGGATATGGAGCTCGAAGTTGACATTGAGAATATGTTCCCTAACATTGACCATCCAAGAGGCACGACCCACCAAAATCAATCGTTGGAAATTATTGAGAATGAGATATTTGATGAAGAAGAATCATCTGTATTTTCGAGTTTTGCCTTTGACATCGAGTCTAAAAAATTAATTATTGAGAAGAGTGATGCGAAGAATAAAAGGGGAAATCTCGTTTAGAGGTTAACCTAAAGAATATGCGGCCTTCCCAGGTATCCAAGATCCATAGAGCCACCAGTGATGCATTGGACGATTCCATTGGCAGTATCGAAGAAGAAAGTACAAAGTTGAAGGAAAGGATTAAGGAAATTGAAGAGACTTGTATGCCTCTTCCACTCCTTTCTAGGCCTTTGTCAATTGTTGGACCTACCATGCCCACATCCATAATAAAAGGATCCTCAAGCTTACTCACATGCACCAGGATTTACGTGGAGAATAATATCAAGAAAATAATGGAACTGATTACAGAAGCTTGGAAAATTTCAAAGAGCATGATTTCTTTTGGCTCAAGGGCACATGCCTTCCTTGAATATCTACATTCCAATCTAAAAAATGAAGAAGGCTACTACCTTGATGAAATGGTACCCTTTGGTATTAAAGTTACTAACATGTCATAGCTTAAGAGAAGAGAGGAAGACCTTCTCTCTCCAATTCGAATCAAGCAGCTGAATTCCTGCTAGAAAGAGAAAATAAAGAACTTGAATAGCAACGTTCATGCGTGAAACCAAGCCATAACAAGGAGAGAAGAGTTATTCAAAAGGTTCATGGAGGTGGGCATACCCGGAAGCACTAACGAGGTCCAAGATCCCAATTTTATCCTCAACTCATTGTTCCTAACAAAACAACAATTCGATGAGTAGGTTGAGATTTTTAAAGGATTATCAATTGAAAAATTCTATGGCATAGTTGTATATGATGAGAACGCCATAGATAACTGGATAGTATATTATTCCGTAAAAAACCAGGATATTGAATAAATATTACATGGCATATCCATTGATCTACCTTACTTGGAGAATGAGTTGTTCAATATTAAAATTTGGCATGAAATCAACGTGGCACCTATGAAAAATTACATTGAAGAATGGTTCAATAAGGATATCGACAACCTAACACATGAAGGGAAATAAGCAGTTGAGACAGTTCTTGTAACCTTTGATGAAAACGATAAAAGGACCTCAGTGAGAAAATGAACAGGAGAGTGATCATCATAGTAAGCTTACGTTGATCACATCCTTTTTTTCTTTATCAAGTCCTTCATCTAGCTATTCCACCTCTTTCACTAAAAAAATTTAATCGAAGACTGATAATTTATTTTTTCTTCTTAGCAGGTCTTGTTGATCCTTCCACCACCCACCGTCTTCTTTCTAAAAATATTATTTCTTGTATTTATTTGCTTATGGTATGTGGGATCCCCAATCCCAGTCTTTAAGACAAACGGATTTACATTTTCAGGAATATGTAATAGACTATGTATTTTTTTTAAATTCCAAGAGAACTACTTTGGGAACAATCTCGACTGTGATTTGTAACACTGTTTTCATAATATAAAGTATTTGAGGTTGATTTATAATTTTATTCATTTGAGCTACCCATGTATCCAATCTGTTAATTTTTTCTTGTGCATGCATACCATCTTATTTTATTTTTATGTGATGAGAAATATTTATATTATGCTATGATGGATGTGACGAAATTTTGTTTATTTTAGATGTGTGATGTGTGTGATTCTTGGTCCTCTCTCATGAACTTTCTTTGAAAAAATAATAAAAAATATTCTCCTTTAATTTACTCGCTATTATGTTTGAATTACTACGACAGACTTCTGTCAAGTCCCACATCTTTAATATTTAAAAATCTCAAGAAAATATAAAGAGGAGTACCACCACTATAAAAATGTAGGGGGATTTACATCCTTGTGAGGTTGTCATTTTGGTCCTATCGGATTCAAGCATCAACATGTTTGGTGACCATATCGGGGATGAACTGAAATTTGGAACCTGTTCTGGCATTTGTAAAAGAATATATGACCTTGCCCCATGTCGATAATCCTCACCTGGAAATTCGATTGAACAACCAACGAAGCATATTACATCATTTATAAAACTTAGTAATATCAACGGCTGAGACCCATGAATATTTAGAAAGATCATGAAAAAACTTGGTTCAAGAAGAAGAAAGAGAAATCCAACGAAGATAGAAGAGAGAGGAATGACAAGACCAAAGAAATCAAAGGATTGCTAGGGTAGCGCAAGAACAAGGTCATAATTGAAGCTGGACAAATACAAGGGACTCATTACCAGAAGTAAAAGCAAGAAACTCTTTGATATTATAAGTGAAATGTATATTCCTAGAATCTCTCCAGACATGGAAGCAAGAGACAAACAACCTCGAGGCGATCATCATGAGGATAGACAAGGAGGTGGAAGAGATGTTGCAAGAAAGCAAGGAAACCCAAGATTTGAAAATCGAAGGAGGGTAGGAAATTCCCCTCTAAATATTATAGGTGAGCAACATGACCTCCCTATTCTCCCTAAGGGAACCTTAAAGGAATTTTCTAGAGACAGAGCAATCGATGAAAATAGGCATCTTCCCTTATTCCTTGATGTTTGTGATTTTCACCATGTTGAGTATGACGATGTCATGGTAAGGTTGTTTTTGCAAACCTTATCACGAACAACATATAAATGGTATACAACATTTCCCAGCAGGTCCATTCACTCATTTAATGACCTTGAAGCTATGATCCTGACTATGTTCGCCACTCCAATTTCTTACCATACCCTTCTCACTGATTTCACACAAATTGGGTTGAGGAAGAATGAAAGGATACGAGATTTTAATCTCAAGTTTAATAAAACCTTGAGTAAGATTCCAGAAGATAAAATACCGAATGAACCAATTGTGCTCAGTTGTTATAAGAATGCAATTCCACTGAATGTGAAATATGCTATCAGAACATCCCAAATGGATACCTTGGAGGAGGCAATGACTAAAGCTACCGAGATCGAAGAAATTATGATTGAAATAGGTGTCGACCCCGACATTATACTGGGAAAAGTACAAAGGCACCTGGGAGGATTAAGTATTGATAATGAAGGAGCCTCAAGTTCAAGGAAGATTGAATAATTCAAGTCATGACCGGCTCAAAACCAAATGATTGGAGGAGGATTTTTCAAGGGAACTATACCAGATGTAAAGGTAGACCCTGTGGCGGCACAAGAAACTAAGCAAAGAATTGAAATTGCAAAAATGAACAGAACTATCAAGCAAATGCAAAAATGAAATAACCAAACTAAGAAGGGGGGATAATTAGGTGGCAAATCCAAGAATTTCGATCCCACAAAAAACAAGGAACCCTCCCCAAGATAAAAGAGTGAGGTTTGAAAACACGGATAATCCGCAAAGACCAAGGGTTCCCAGGCAGCCTACTCCCAATGCAGTTGTTATGGATGATGTGTATGATGAGAAAATAGTTGAGCAAGAGAATTATTAGTCAACTGATGAAATTTATGAAACTGTGCAGATGAATGGATGCAAGACGTCCATGTATATATTTGAAGAAGGTGACAACGACCCCAAATTGCCAGAAAATATCGCCCAGACAAGAGGATTTGTAAATAGATCCAATAATAAGAATGCCTCTGAAAAACAAAACCAAAAATATAAATAAATAAACAAATGAGAAAAGGGAAAATGAGAAAGTGATGGGTAGCGTTGGAAGTAAAAGGCAACACCCGATGTCAAACTCCAGTAAGATGGCATATAATGTCGTAGAGGACTTAAGTAAATTAAGGATAACTCTACCTTTTACAGAAGTGGTGAAGATTCCCCAACAAAGGGATGATCCATCTAAAAGAGAAGAAGTTGTTGTTACTAGTCTGAAACAAATCCATAACCAGTCAACTGCCAAGATAAGAGGTAAAATTCCTCCATTTTACATTTCAATTGAAAATCATGACGTGGCACTACATAATTGTTTAGTTGACATTGGCGCGACAAATAATATCATTCCACTGGCGGTCATGGAGGCATTGGTCAAGAGTTGTACCAATTATTACGAAAATGGTGAAAGTATATATGCAATTGACTCTAGAAAAGTGCCATCCTATGGAGAAATCAAGGAATTTTATGCTTGGATCACGACAACCCCCCATATTATTAAAATTTTCAATATTATTGTGGTAGACCTTCCTCCGGCATATGCATTTGTGCTTGGAAGAGATTGGGCATCCATGATCGGGGGATATATAATGAATGATGGAAGTTGCATGATGCTGCCAGGAAAAGAAGGAGTAATGATTAAGGTGCCCCATGAACCCAAGAAGCCCTTCTCTTTCAAGAAGAAGGATAATGAATTAATGGAATATTATATTAGAAACTATGACATCCTATACATAGAACATAATGAGGGCCTAAAGAAAGTTCAAGATACAGAGAAACAAGAATGCTTGTTTGAAGTCTATTGGAGGATGTCATTCGATGGAGCTTGTTCAAACTCTGAGAGCGGAGTTGGAATTGTTCTTATAAGTCCAAATAAGATTGTGCATCCACATGCTATTAGATTGGAATTTTTATATACTAATAATGAGGAAAAATATGAAGCCTTGATTTAGGGGATGATTATTGCATAAGAAATGAAGATAAAACATCTAATTGTGACTGACGACTCTGATTTGGTGATTAATCAGTTGACCCAAAGGTATAAAATAAGGAAGGAAATACTTAATTTATATTTCAAAAGAGTTAATAACGAATTGATGGAAATTTTCAGTTCTTTCAACATTTCTTTCATTCCAAGGGACAAGAATCAGAAGGCAAATTCATTGGCCTTGGCAGCCTCATTGTCAAACCTAGGTGATATACAAAGTAAAACATATTTTCAAGTAGAAAGAGCATTTCGACCTTTTGTACCCAATAATATGGAATATTTGCAAGTGTTTGAGAATGATGAACAGTTGGAAATTTTTTTATTGAATGATGATGATGATGATAATGACAATAACATGTCTGATGTCTCGGAAGATTGCATTCAATCTGAGTCTCTTTTTACGAAAGATGATCATGCTAAGAATCTCATGGAAGAAGTTTCAATTCGAAAAGTGCAAGAAACAAGGAAACTCAATATTGGAACTGATAGTTCCCCAAAATATGTCAACTTGGAAGTTGATTTCACCACTGAGTAAGTTAATCAATATGTTGCATTGTTTAAAGAATACATTGATGTGTTCGCATGGACCTATGATGACTTGAAATCTTATGATAAAACAATATTCCAACACATCATACCTTTGAGAGAAGAAGCAAAACCTTTCAAACAAAAAATAAGGATCATGAACCCGAAATTGAAACCTTTGGTAAAGATTGAATTGGAAAAGTTAAAGAAGGTCATAATAATATATCCCATTAGACATTTCAACTGGCTTTCAAACCCTGTGATAGTAAGAAAGAAGATCAGGGAAATACAGATGTGTGTGGATTTCAGGGATCTAAACAAAGAAAGTGTAAAATACAATTATCCTTTACCTAATATAGAGTTCCTTATCCAACAAGTCACTGGATTAGCTTGCATGTCCATGTTGGATGGTTTTTCTAGCTATAATCAAGTCTTGGTTGCTAAGGAAGATCAAGCAAATACAACGTTCATAACACCGTGGGAGACATATGTATATGCTAGGATTCCCTTTGGTTTAAAGAATGTAGGAGCCACCTTTCAGAGGGCCATGGATCATGCATTTAGTGGGTTGATAGGAAAATTCTTGGTAGATTATCAAGATGACTTGAAAGTGCATTCAAAAACAAGGGGTGATCATATCCATCACTTGAGAAAATTGTTTGAGAGATCCATATTATATGGTGTCTCTCTAATTCCAAAGAAATTTCTATTCGTTGTAACTCAAGGAAAATTATCGGGTTATATTGTGTGCAACTAATGGATTTATCTAAATCTAGAAAGAGTTAAAGAAATAAATGAACTCAACCCCCCGACATCCAAGAAAGGAGTTCAATCTTTTTTCAGCAAGATCAATTTTTTGTGAAGGTTTGTTCCTGACTATGCAAGTATTGTGAAGCTGATCAATTTGTTGTTGAAAAAGGAGAAGAGGTTTGAATGAACAGTAGATACTCAAGAAGATTTCAATAATATCAAAGGAGAATCACCACAGATCCAGTCCTCATTAGTCCATATTTTCAAAGGGATTTCATCATCTATTCGTTCACTACATAAACAATTGTTGCATTTGTTCTTACTCAGAAGAATACCAAAGGTGAAGAACTTCCAATCAGTTTCATGAGCAAAACCCTCCATGATTATGAATTGAGGTATTCAAAACTGGAAAAGAAATCCTTCGCTCTTGTAAAATCGGTGGCACACTTTCTAATGTACATACTTAATTCTCATGTTATTGCTTATGTTCCATCATCGTCAGTGAAGATGCTTCTGAATCAACAATTGAAAGAAGGATAATGGGCTAACTAGTTGGCAAAGATACAATAATATGATATTGAAATTAAACCTTTAAAGGTTGTCAAAGGAAAAGGTTTATGCAAGCTCATCGCGAATAGTGATTCTATGGATGGAATGATTTCAATTTCAGTAGGAGAACCATTGGTTGATTCAGAATGGTATGGAGACATTGTATTTTACTTGAGGTCTAGGTAGTTTTCTATCACCATGAAACCTAAGGAGAGAAGAACATTAAAGATGAAGGAAAATCAATATGTGTCAATTGTTGATATATTGTTCAGGAGGAATTATGATGGTATACTATTGAGATGTGTTGATGAAAACAAAGCCCAAGAGATGATGAGAGAATTCCATGAAGGAATATGTGGTGGACACTTTGCACCTACCACCATTTCCCATAAGATAATAAGAGTTGGGTATTATTGACCATCAATCTTTAGAGACTCATATTCCATAATAAGGAAGTGTGTATCATGCCAACAGTTTTCAGGGAAAATGAAGAGATTTGCGATGTCGTTACAGGCCATAATTGTAGAACAACCATTCTCTCAATGGGGACTTGATGTTGTCGGGCCAATAAATCGAAAGTTGAGCAAGGGACACATGTACATTCTGACAGCTACAAATTATTTTACAAAGTGGCCAGAGGCAGTGGAATTAAAAAGGGATGATTCTTAAGTGTTAATCAAGTTCCTCAAAAATAATATTTTGTCAAGATTTGGTGTCCTGGATAAATTTATCATTGATAATGGTTTGATTTTCATCAATTCGAAGTTTACAGATTTATGTGGAGAATGTGGAATTATCATGGGTCAATCATCAAATTATTAACCATAAGGAAATGGTCTTTCAAGATCCATGAATAAGACACTCATTTAGATACTAAATAAAACTATTGACAAGAACCAAAGGAATTGGCATATGAAGCTGACTAATGCGTTATGGGAAAACATAACGACTCTAAAGGACATTAATGGATGTCCCTGTATACATTGGTTTATGGGAAAGAAGCAAAAATTCCAATTATCCTCAAACTCAATGCCTTGACTTTCGTGGTTAATACAAAATATACAGAAGACAATTCACCTATCCAAAGGAGGATCAACCAATTGTTGAAGTTGGAAGAAGAATGAAGAAAATCCCTGAATCAAACTTCTCATAGACAACAAAGTATCAAAAGATATTTTGATAAAAGTAAAACTATAAAGAATTTTCAGATGGGAGAACTGGTGTTACTTTGGAACAAGGCCAAGGAGAAAGCATTGATGCATACAAAGTTTAAAGCGTTCTCAATTGTGTTATCACTATAATAATTTTATATGGAATCCAAGTCTCAGGACTTAGTGAGAGGCTAACTCATTGTCGAGGTGTGGTAAACTAGCTAACGAGGATGAATCTAGTGGAATTGTGAATTTGATGTGACTGGGCGGGTCATAGATCATGGACACCATAGATCAATGGTCAGGGAGCATATCGGCCCAAGAACTAGCATGGAGGTTAATATTTTGAAAGTGGGCCGATAAGAATACCATGGTTTCTTCTCGAGGTCACATGGCGCCACTAGATGCATATTGGGGGGGAAAGTGGGTGAACTTGAAACCACTCAATCCCACCTCGATGTCACGTGTCAAAATATCATTAAATGTGTCAAATCCAAGGGTCACATGTGGAAAGAAAAATCAATGGCCATTCAAATCATCTCAAGACACTTGTGTGGGTGCCATTCATCCGTGAGATGCCAAGTAAGTGCAGCCAAAAACTAATTTAAAGGCTCGTCATTTGAAATCAATTACCGAACCTGATAAGTCGTTATCCCTGCAAGGAATTTCGTCAATATTCCATGATTAGCACTCAATGACGACTGTCATTCAAAACACAGGTGATATTACTCTGTTTCTAGCGATTGACGTTTTATTCCAGAACATGGTAGCCACAAACTGAATCATCTGCCTAATTCTTGCACAATTGAGGGAGACAAGTTTGTGTTTCCTGGAAAACCATAGGAAATGGAGAAGACAGATCCAACAACCTTTATCAAACAGGGAAATTCAAATAATATGACAAAATTGTGTAATATCCTAGATATAAAAAGTATGCATAATAGAAATAAAATGGTAGAAATGGTAGATAAATAATAATATAACCAGAACAACACCACAATAACACTGAAATGATATCAAAATAACACCAGAAATAGCACTTTGATTCTGAGAGCAATGTTCACGGGCCTCTTTGAGGGGGAAACCTCCAATCAAGCAGAGCTCTATTACAATA
>CBVK0100745404.1:0-10950 GCA_900067695.1 Picea abies | reverse complement strand
TACACCCATCACATGGGCACACCCAACCACTAGGGGACGACTCAAATCTCTAGAGGGGAACGATGCCCCAACCACTGAGGCATGAATCAAATCTCACACAAAGGAGAATGATGCCCCATCACGTGGGTATTCCCAACACTGGGCCCCCTCTCAGGTTGAATCAACTCAGTCAAAGAGGAGAGCGTATCCTAGAGGATGTCTCATGATGCTGAAATCATCAACATTAACTATAAGAAAAAATGACTAAGTTTGACGGATGATTTGGGACAAAGTAGGATGATTGTAGGAAGAAACCAAGGGGTTTCATTGAGATTTATTTCTTCCCTACAATTTTAAAAAATTATGCACAAGGGATGCAAGTTATATGCCATCCTAGAAATTAACAAAAAGGGCGAGGCGAAAGGATTAGAAAACCTTCCGGTAGAATTAGAGTTTGCAGATGTATTTCTAGAGGAACTACTAGGTTTGCCACCATAAAGAGAACTTGATTTTACCATAGATTTGAAACCTGGAACAAAACCGATTACGACAACGCCATATCGGATGTCAATGCCTGAATTGTAGGAGTTGACAATTCAATTGAAGGAATTGTTAGAATTGGGACTTATACGTCCAAGCGTGTTTCCATGAGGTGCACCAGTGATTTTTTGAGAAAGAAGGATGGATGATGGAGACTTCGTATTAGCTATCGTCAATTGAACAAAGCGACGATCAAGAATCAGTATCTGTTGCAAAGAATCGACGATTTATTTGATCATATAAAGGGAGAAACTATGTTTTCTATGATTGAATTGAGATCATGATATCACCAATTATGGATCAAAGAGGAAGATATATCTAAGACCACATTTAAGATGAGATTCAAATACTATGAGTTCATCGTTTTACCATTTGGATTGACGAATTCCCTGGGTGTATTTATGAGTTTGATGAATGGGGTATTCCTTGAATACGTGAAAAAGTTTGTTCAAGTGTTTATTGATGACATACTGATTTATTCTCAAACGAAATAAAAGAATGACGAACACTTGAAATTGGTTCTACAGTGTCTAAGAGAAAACAAATTGTTCAGGAAGCTATCGAAATGTTCTTTTTACCAATCAAAGATTAATTACTTAGGACATATCATATTTGGTGAAGGTATCACTGTGGATCCAGTGAAAGTAGAGGCTATTATGGAATGTCCAGCTCCAACGAACCTACAAGAAGCATGTAGATTTATGGGGCTAGCAGGTTATTACCAACATTTCGTTGAAGGTTTTTCGAAGATAACAAATCCAATTACGAAATTGTAGAAGAAAAGAAATAAATTTGTATGGATTGAGAAATGTGTGGAAGCATTTCAAAATCTCAAAGAGTTGTTAACGAAAACACTAATAATGAAGGTCCCCGACATGGACAAAGAATTATTGGTATGCACAGACACATCAAAGGAAAGTCTAGGTAGAGTTTTGATGCAAGATTGTTCAATGATCACTTACATCTCAAGGAAATTGAGAAGGCATGAGAAAAACTATGCAATGCACGACTTGGATTTATTAGAAATTGTATATGCCTTGAGAGTATGGAGACATTATCTAAATGGGAGAAAATTTGAATTAAAGACAATCACTGTGGATTGCAACATATATTTACTTAGAGTGACTTGAACATGTGGCAAAGGCGTTGGTCATAATTATTTCGCAAATACAAATTTGAGTTAGAGACCAATCATATTCTCATTAATACCTCTTAAGAAGAATCTTTGAGAAAATATTCTAACTCTATAGGCTAATGACGATTGGTACAAGGAAGTTAAGGATAGTATTCGACAAGATACCATGATGGTATTGAAGTATGAAGGTTATTCATTTGATAACAACAGATTGTTGAGACATAACGACATAATGTACGTACATTCTAAAGAAGAATTAAGAAGTTTTATCTTAAGCGAATCTCATCGAGCAATAAACATGGATCATTCGAGATTCACGAAGATGAAGGAAGACCTTAAGCCTTTATTCTTCTAGAAAGGGATGAAAGAGGACATAGTTAGTTACATGACACAATGTATAGAATGTCAACAAGTGAAGGCTGAACATATACATCCAACAAGTTTGTTACAACCACACACTATTCTTGAATCGAAATGGGAATACATTTCGATGGATTTTATCATTGGATTTCCACTAATGACAAGGAGACACGATTCAATTTTTGTGGTAGTTGACACTCTGACAAAGAGTGTAAACTTTATTCCAATGTGTATGACATATCAGGTGCCATACATAGCTAGAGTATTTGTTAGAGAGATTTTGAGGTTACATGGTGTACCAAGAATAATCATATCTGATCGAGGATTGGTGTTTACTGGACGATTTTGGACTAGTTTCCAAGAGGCCTTGGGAACACAATTGAATTTTAGCACAACATATCACCCTAAGACAGATGGAAAAACTGAAATAATGAATTAGATTTTAGAGTATATGTTGCATATGTACGTGATGGATCAACATAAATGTTGGGAAGACTTCCTGCCATTGGTAAATTTTGCATACAACAACAGTTACCAAAGTACGATTAAGTTGGCACCGTTTGAGTTTCTTTATGGGAGACCATATCAGACGTTGTTGAGTTGGGATCGACTTGAGAATAGGGTCCTGGTGGGACCAGAAGTGATCCAATAAATGGAAGAATATATGAAATTGATAATAACAAGCATTAAAGAAATGTAGGATCGACATAAGAGTTATGCTAATGCGCATCGCGTTGACTACAGTTATGAGGTTGGCGACAAAGTTTTCTTGCGGGTAAAACTGCATAAGAGTTCGATCAAGTTTGGAAAGGGTGTTAAAATCTCTCCTAGGTTTGTGGGACATTTCAAGGTTGTGGAAAAGAAAGGAATCGTGGCTTATAGACCAGCCTTGCTTGATTCTTTAAGGCATATGCACAATGTATTTAATGTATTTGTTTTACGACATTATATTAGTGATCCATCATATGTTATTGACATGAGTTCGTTGCAGGTATCAGACGAGGGTTCTCTAATGGTAGAGCCAATCCACATTCTCGACAATCGCACTTGACATCTATGACGTCAAATATTTGATCAGGTCAAGGTCCAGTGGGACAATTATAGTCCACACTTGGCTAATTGGGAGGATGCATATGTGATGTGTCAATAGTTTCCTTATTTGTTTGATATATTAGATATGTAGATCTATGTCAGATACATTTTTTTTTACTTGCATTTATATACTGTACAAACTTCAGGATGAAGTTTAAAACAAGAGGGGGTGTATGTAACATCCCATTCTACTAAGCACATATATATTGACTTATTATTTGAGGGCACTTACATGCAAGTGATCCGGCTATGGTATATTATGATTTAGTTTCAATTATGAGTTATATATGATGATGATGATGTGTTGTGATTTGTTGTTACTTTCATATGTATATGTATTGACATATATTATTGGCGATTTCTCTTGAGTGTGCAGGACACATGACAGATTATGGATACTGATGGAATCAATGGACTTCCTTGGACTATGGATTGAGTCAGGGAGTAGATTGTATCTTGTTTGATTATTTTATTTTACGCACATGTGACATATGATTGATTACAATATGATTATGTATATGGATTATTGACACTATCCTTGTTAGTGGATGCAGGTTTGACGATGTTTGCTAATCTGACTCACATAAGGAGTAAAGGGGTCATACACAAAAAAATACATTTGAGGGAGAGGTGTGACAACGCCCCTGTCATAGCCTACTAGCACTCCCACCGTGACCTGAACTGTAGGTTAACAATTACCTAGTTCAAGAGGTACACGATGCCATGAGGGAAGACTGAGACAATTTCTCACTAGGAAATCTAAGGGGCGTGCAATAAGACGAAATCCTTATTCCTTTAGAAGCCCTTAGAAGCCCTTAGTATCTCGCTAGGTCTATCAAATGGAGTGTTGACTCCAAGGGGTTGGAAAAACTTCCAAAACCAATCAAAGGCGAGTGGCACCCTTGGAGCATGGAAGTGTGTCTTGAAGGGAATGTCGCGTAATTAAAATGTGAGTCAATAAATCTAGATGGCCTAGAGAATTAAAAAAATGCTTAGACCTTGATAGGACATGGTATTAATTAATCAGTAAATAATAAACTTAGAAGCCTAACAAGAGCCTAAGCCTAAGTCTAGACTAAATCTAAGTTTAAATTAAATAAATGACTAAATAAAATATGAAATAAGTTAAAAGATTTGAGATAAAATCAAACTCTAGGAAAAGAGGGAATAAAAACTTAGAGGTTGATTAAATTGCACATGTGTGCATGAAATTAATAAAATAATTTTTTAAAATAGAAAGAAATAAAACATGAGAGAATAGGTGTACACATAGAATAACATCTTAAGTCAAACTACCACTATGTCTAACTAAAAGAAGACTCCTGATCCAACTCTAACTAAGATCTAGTTATGTGACACTCATTAAATGAGGATTTGGGGAAAAAATGGATAACTAAAAGAAAAAATAGGAACACATTGGAGAATGTGAGGGAAAATGACTTTTAAATAAAATGAAAAGGGTAATTACTTGTGCAACTTGGGGAGAGTATGACAAGTGTGTGGGTGAATAATATTAATTAAATTAATTAAAAATTTATTTATTTGTGCATGAGGACATGTGACATTGGGGAATTTTTTATAAAGGAAATGGGGAAGAAGGGAAGTGGATCTCACTTTTCTCCTATTATGCTGCCAAAATTTCATTGATTTTGTTTTACTTGTGAGAGTTGGGATAGAAAGCTTGTGTAGAGTTTTCTCCTGTTATGCTGCCAAAATTTCATTGACTTTGTTTTACTTGTGAGAGTTGGGATAGAAAGCTTGTGTAGAGAGTGGAAACTTTTCCTTGCGAGGCAAGTTTGAAGCTATTGTTTCTAGTTTTTAGTTTCTTGAAGAATCGTATTTATATATTGTTCTGGATCAACTGTATTCAAATCTTAATACAATTGTTGCTCAAGTCTCTTTTATATAATTTTCAATTACCTCTATCCGGAGGATACGAGAAGACATAAAATGCTTCTAGTCGGATTTTTTTTAAATAATGTACATAAAATTAAAAACTAAAAATCTATTATTTGTATCTTCCTCGTTTTACGCTCATGCACGGGTTCAAATTTACAATTACTCATTCTTTTATTATTCATAATACTGGTTAAAATACTCTACATTATTTACCAATATTATTGACCTTAAATCGATTATATACTATTAGATCTAATCTTCGCCATATAAGATAACTGATTGAATTACCTTAAAGATAAAATGCTTATATCCATTGTTAGAATATGGGTTGGGTTGATAATGTGTTTATTAGGAGAATCTTTTTGTATGGTAGTATCGTTAATAATTAGATAGAATTATAATGAATCATATATATATAATATTTATTAATTAATTTTATCTTGTTATTAGGTTAGAATACAATTTATGATTGAATACTTTTATTTTGTGAATAATTAAATACTCATTATCTAGGTTTGGAAGATTTAGTTAAACATTGGATGCATAGGAAGTAGTTACTAATCTTCATATCTCATGATTGATTGAATAACATAGATCATTAATACCTTATGTTTAGAGAAATTAATGTATGGATTCTCTATATTCTTATTAAGTGGAATTTTTTGTTATTCTTCATATATCATGTTCTTACTTAAATGCACTCGACTATTGCGTAAATGATTGATTAAACATAATAGATTATTCTATTGTACCTTGAAGAATTAATGGTTAAGTATGGTTGATTATTCTAATCTTGAATTTTGAAATAGGATTGGAGTTATGAGAATTAGATATCTTCTTGTTCCTCAAAACAGTCGTCAGTACTAAGACCTTAAATGGTCAAAATAAATTGGATGAATCATGGACTTGAGCATTGATTATGTGTCTTAGAGATCTTAACCTTGCTTGGTAGGATGGGTGGATAGACATTATTTTGTTATATTTATGTGATGTAGTTGATCTTGAATAACAGTGATGTTGTATTTGAATCTTGTTGTGTAGTGAGATAGTTGAGAAGAGAATGTGTAAATATCGATGTATGTTATTTTCGTGTAACACTTGTTTTAACTAATATTTAAAAAAAAAAGTGAAAAAAATGTTTTCACTACTCTACACACTTATATTATGTCTTAACAGAGAGGACATTACAAAATATGTATATGTATGTATATATAGTTTTAAACTTTAGATTAGGGTTGACATTTCATATTTTTTTATTTACTTGATATTTTATATTTTTTAAAGTTCCACGTCTATCTTCATGTTGAGCACGGAAGGAATTACACATCTCCCTCACATTGGGATGTAGAATGTTTCTCTTGACGCAATGAACCATTCTTTGGAAGCAGCCCTAGTTTCGTTGCTTATTTTGAAACGTAGAAACCTACAAAGAATACAAAAAATATGTCATCAAGGCATTTCATCAAGGAATTGAAGATTTAAGATGACGAATGAAAACATTGATGTAGTTGAATGGCAAATGAGATAATACAAGTTACATAGGAGCACCTATAATAGACAAAAAGATCAAAGATGATAGAATAATTAATAATTAGACAAATTTAACCATTTTACATTAAAAACAAATTTTAATTTTACCTTAAAATTATTATCTCACTTAATTAATCAAAACTTTAACTATAGGATTTTATTTTTAAATTATTAATTTATTTTTAAATTATTTAAACAATCCAAAGTTTTAAAAATTAATAAATCAAATAAAAACTTTAGTCCATCCCACAATTACATACCTTTAATATAACAAAATAAAAATAAAAAAATATAATATATAAAAAATTAATAAAATAAAATCAATTATTGATGTAAATATAACTATAATAAATAATTTTACATCCCAAAATTGTTATAAAGAAAATGGAATAAATAAAGTAAAACTGCCAAAAGCATATTCCAATCATCTCAGGCTAAGCCATGGCTATGATGTGGAGCACATATTCATTCATGTCATCCTTTATTCAAACTTTGAAGCACTATAACTATTCTTTGGTGATGAAAAAGTAAGTATTATTCTCATCACCTCTAAAATCAAACCTAATAAGATAGCTCCTTATGCTTATGCTTGTAAAAGTGAAATATCACTCATGCTTTTGGGATAGGTCGTTGAATTCCACCTTTATCATCTAACTTTAAGAATCTAAGTATAAAGATATAATAAATACAAGGTTTCTCCTCATCTCTTGAGATTTTAAATATATTAAAAATATATAATTGTAAGTATTAATATATAATAAATAAAAGGTTGGTTCTTCCCATCTTTGAAATGAGATTTTAAATATATCTAAATTGTAAGCCTCACGCTCTGCTTAATAGATGAATTGGTGAGTGCTTTGTCTCATATTATATATATATATATATATATATATATATATATATATATATATATATATATATATATATATATATATATATATATATATAACACATAGTATGTGTTATATAATATAATATATAGTATATATATGGGAATATAGTATATATATGGGAATGAGAGAGATCATTCACCAATTCATCTATTAAGAAAAGAAGAGTGTGAGGTTTACAATTTCAATATATATATTAGTAAAATAATAATAAAATAATATTTAATTATAATAAATTATTTTAAATATAATAAATTAAAAATAAAATTATTAATTTATATAATTAATTTACATTTTTCATTATATTATAATCCTCATACAAATTTATTATTTAAAACACAAAAATAACAAAGCATGGAGTATCAACATTCATGGTCTTATTATCTAAACTCTCAGTAATGATGTAGCAAGGGAGAAGCGACAATTGTGTGGAGAGCATTACTCTAACCTCTTTAAGAGATGAAATTGGCTACATGGGAAGGAAAGGAGAAAATGTTAAATTTTTTTAGTGATGTTGCAATAAAAAATTGGCTACATATTGGGTGGGGAAAGAGAAAATGTCCATAACTACAGTTGGGTGGGGAAAAGAGAAAATGTTCATATCTTTAGTGATGTTGTGATAAAGGACTAAAGTGACAAAAAAGAAACCAAACAAAATGAACTAATAAAATAGATCTATGACACATAAACAATTCAGCCATTAATGTGTACTTAAAACTTGTTAGTTGGGTGTAGTTGAGGTCGTTGAGAGGAAAAATGGTACCATCTCCACTTAGATTCAATTTTCACAAATGATATGTTGAACTATTAACGAGTATATTATTATAATGATTTTGAGTTTTATTGTTAACCTAACCATGTCCCCTAAAAAATTAATATTTACTTTAACTACCATCCTCAAAATACAAAAAAAATACTCAACAATTTTTCCAAAAATATATTACCTAAAAAACATATTATATAACATGCAAAAGCAATAAATTTGTACACTTACATAAAAACATGTAACTTGGTATACACATGAAAGACTAGAAATCAATACCACTTATTAGTAATGTGAATCCTATATGAACCAAATTGAGGATTCCAAAAATATATTACCTAGAAAACATATTATATAACATGCAAAAGCAATAAATTTGTACACTTCCATAAAGACATGCAACTTGGCATACACATGAAAAACTAGAGATCAATGCCACTTATTAGTAATGTGAATCCTATGTGAACCAAATTGAGGATTCAAATAAAGACTAGTACAACTTTAAATGTCACTACATATTTAAATGTCATTACATATATGGATTTGAGTGTCTTAAATGTCTTAATGGCTAACTTGAATAGATTTGACCTATTTAAAGCATAAATCCTTCATCAAAATTGGTGAAAAGGAAAAACGAGGAGATAATGAATCTCAAATGAAGAGGAAATGCGCTTCTATAAATTTATGCAATATGTATTTGGTTGTACTAACTACACATTTGTTTTTAAGTTCATGTGTTTATGCATTAAATATAGTTTAACTCAATATTTATTAAGTATGAAATAGAAAAAAACAAAAAAAAAAAACATATAAACATATAGTATTTTGATGTTTAAAATATTAAGGTTAAGATGAATTTATATTGATTTATTTTATTATTCATTTTTTATTATTTTTAGTTTTTAAAAGTTTTTTTCAAAGAAAATTTAGTTGGAAAATTTTTGGTCATTTTCTTGTTTTTTTGGATAGTACTTATGTAAAACCCGTAACCACTAATTATAGTGTCTAACTTGATAGGGACATCGAGTGAGGTTGTTAGGATATTTAGACACTTAGAAGTTAGTTCAGATTAACTTGGTCTAATGTTTCATTAGGTAGAAGTGTGTTTTTTAGTATACATTAGTATGCATTCGTATTTAGATAATTTGACAGTCACGATATGTTCCTGACATAGACTGATCTGACGGTTCATATTCTCCTCTATCTTAACAACAACATTAATTTGTGGCTTAACAACCGATTATTCCATGATATTTATTTAAAAAGCATGGAGGGTCATTTGTTGATGATCGATTGTGAGAAACTCTCTTGTAAATATTTATGTAATATTTTTTCTTTTGCATTAATAAATGACTCCAAGTGGTCATGTTCGTTGGGGTCATGCGTGTTTCCTTGTAGGGGTTTTACCACGTAAAAACATCAATGTGTTGGTCTTTGATCCAGTTGTGTGAGTGGTTACTAAAGGTGTTCATCCTCTGTTGGAATATTAGTGTAATCAAATATGGTATCATAGTGCATTTGAAGATATTCCCCCCTTGTAGATCGAGATCATGAAGTCGTGTTGTCGCATCTCTGGCTTCTACCATTTTTATGGGATGACAAAATTGTTCCATTTTGTCCGGAGTGCTAGTTTAAGTTAGGAACTCCTTTCATTTCACTCAAAAAGGTTTATGTTTTTTGAAGATACAACCATTTCAGTCAGATCCACAATTATAAAGCCCAAATACCCCTTTTAATTTTTTGCAGAGATAATATTTTGATTTTATTTTGGTTTTCTTTTTTTCATTTCCAGGTTGATATTCTTTTTTATTTACTTATGTTATTTTCATTGTGCTTTGTGCGATCTAAACAAATCAGAAACAGA
The DNA here is from genome assembly GCA_900067695.1 of Picea abies. Classification (NCBI taxonomy): domain Eukaryota; kingdom Viridiplantae; phylum Streptophyta; class Pinopsida; order Pinales; family Pinaceae; genus Picea; species Picea abies. The sequence goes on along the minus strand of CBVK0100745404.1, from coordinate 898 downwards.
GCGGAAATGGTTTTTCTATTAGTGTATGCTCTTTGTTGTGCGCTCTGTGCAATCTTAGTAAATTAGAAACATAGGAAAATTTTGCATTTTTCGAGTAAGCTAACCGAGATCTAAAACTTATTGTTGTTGAGAAGCAAAAAAAAATTCTTGTGTGAAAAGATTTTTTTATGAGCACGCTCTCCAAGGTCGTCTCCAACAACAACAATAATCCTCCTTCTAAGTAATATAATATGTTTTGCACTAGCTCACTTGGTTAAAAGTTGTTTTATTAAGTAAAAGGTCTTTCGTTCAAGTATATTTTTTGTTACTTTTTTTGAAAAAGTTCATGCATCCATTGTAAAGTGTATTTTACTTAAATTATAAAAGTGAATCATTATAAGTAGCTTTAATATTTTAAGTTATTTTTCTTGTAACTTTCATTTATAAAGTAACTTCATTGTAACAATTATCCCCGCTTATTCTATAAAAGTGTGTCACTTCATAAGCAACTTATTTGTAAAACTAAGGTTATTAGAAGGAGGGTATCGCCACATGGACCAACTTCTACTTGCCACATAGCTCTTTGGTTACCATTTATTCCTTTTTGCAAAAGGGCATAACTTTCACATCCGAAGTTCGTTTTCAGTGCTGCTTTTTTTAAATCGATTATTTTTTCAAGATCTTTCCATCCAAACCATCATTTTCATCTTTTTTTCTTCATATTTTAATATGACATTTCCTCGTGACCTTTTGCTTACTAGTGCCAACTACTTCTCATGGAAATCCCATATGGAGGATGTATTAAGAAATAAAGGATTGTACCAGATTACCCCGGGGAAAGAACTAGAACCCATTGATGATGATAATAAAGTCTGTTGGAGTTACTTCACACACACCTAGGATTTATTTTTCCTAAGGT
>CBVK0100745403.1:0-10950 GCA_900067695.1 Picea abies | reverse complement strand
GGAAATCCTTCATGAGCTTGATGTAGTCTTGTTTGACCTCTGGACTGAGTGTTTTCAACAATTTGATTATTTTTGGGTTCTCCTCATTCTCGATGTTCCAGTCTTTGATATCCTCATCGTTTGCAGTGATCTTGGGATTTCTAGCCACATCGTTTTCGTCAAACATATTTTCCAAAGGAACTATCCCCTTTGGGATGATGTTGTTCTTCAGTTGTACTATGTCCCTTCCCACTATTTGGTCCTGGAAAGGTTCTTCATTACTGTGCGCATCCATTCTCTCATCTTAGTCACAACAACACTTGTCATCAATGTTTATATTAGTGAACTCATCGCTCATTCAAAGAAATCTCTCCACCTATTTGTCATCCTCAAACATCTACGAATGCTTGATATTATCAGGCACTATCGGCTTGTGTTTGACTTCAATCTCATATTTTCAGTTTGGAAATATAGGAATTTTAAAAAACGAGGCCGAGGTGGCCAATGCATCGAATATTTGGTTCTGTCCCCTTGGGATTGTCGATATCTCATACTCCAAGGAGGTCCAGCACTAGGTTTTTGTGTGCTCTCAGCCTGGGGTGTTTGGATTGATTCGTGCCTTTCACCTGGTTTATAACCAGCTCGAGGTCTCCTTGCACTACTATCATCTTTTCACCTAATTCTTTCAACACCTTCAAGCCCAAAATCAGTGACTCATACTCGTACATGTTGTTTTTACATTCGAATGTGAGCTTGTATGAGCACAAATTTGTGCCCACCTTGGGAGAACTTATCCATACGCCAACACCTGCTACTTCCTTACCAACAACGCCATCAAAAAGCATGTTCCATATCTCGTTTTCCACCTGGTTCTTTACGCCGACGGACTCTGTTGTTTGTTGCGTGGTTTCCTCATCGACTGTCATGATGGTTGTTAGCTCTTCCTCTTCAAATCTCAGGTCATTGTAGAATATAGAGGAACCAACCTTAGTGTCGACGAAGTATATAGGATGGTTATTTGGCTACATCTTATTTTTTACCATGTATTTCAACAACACTTCTCTGTATAACCATCTATACTAGCCAAAGATAGAATGGTGGCATCTAACATGTCCATTTGAAGGGTCCCTTTTAACTTCGTAGCCCACAACTTGGAAAATAGCATGAGAAACTTAAGGGGTATGTCTGCCATGACCACGTCCATAACCATGTTCTTCGAAGGAATTTGGTCCAATGACATGACCAAGTCCTTGATGATACCCAAGCACTTGGATTTCCTTGAATCAAAAGAGAAAAGGTCCTTATAGGGCCTGGTGATGTCCAAACCCAATTCGTCCATGATCACCTTTGGGATGAGGTTGTGCAATGTGCCCAAATCTAGCATGGCATTATGCAGGGTCATGTGATAAACCTTTAGAGTGACATAGAATGGAGGGATGTCCTCAGTATCACTTGTCTCTTCAACATGTGAACCAAACATAATAGCATGGTGCTCATCTTGGACATTCAAAGTATCGGGGGTCCCTCCCATTTTTAGCATTTTAATAATTTTCTCCCGATATTCACCCTTTCCGATAAGTTCGTTAAAAGGGACAGAGATTTTGATATTGGTCATTTCATGCTCAAAGTTAAAGGGAGGACAGACCTTCTCTACCTCTTTTCCACCTGCTTCTCTGCTTGTTTCCATCATTTTCCTCAGGGCCTCCTCCTTTGACTTTTCTTTTTCAGTTCCATCCTTGGTCGGGTTGTCTGGCCCCGGTTGGCTTGTGCAAGGGGTGTCCGTCGAAGATTTCCTTGTGGGATTTGTCTGTTGAGGTTCAGTATGTGCCTCCTTGTTCTTAAGGTTATATTTCTTCTGAAACTACATGATGGAATTCTGATAACCTTTCTTGAACTCTTTTGTTTCCCAGGATAACACATCATTTGTTTCCCAAGACAATGCACCATCAATATCCATCATAAAATCGTCATTTTTTCTCATGTATCGATCATGTTCACCCTTTGTTAAAAACATGTGCGGGTTCTTGTGATCACAACAATGCATTTGGTATTCAAACATATGATCGAAATCCTCGTCCACATAATTGTTTTGCAACGCAGGCCTTGTTTGTTAGTCTCACTGGTCTCTCTGCTCCCTCTGTTAGATCTGAGGAAATTGACCCCTTCTGAGGTTCTGATTCCTGGGCTAGGGGTCATTTTGTTCTTGGGTAGTGGGTCTATTTCCCACAGACATTTTTTCCATTAGTTTCTCCATGGTCCTGATCATTAAGTCAATTTTTTCGTTCCCAGACCTCGATGTTGATGGATGCACATCCCCTTGGGGTTTCCTATCACCCTTGTTGAATATTTGTTTGACCTTCCCTAATGCCATCATGTTTACCTCGAATTTGATTGCATCGCTCATCATTGTGTCTAGATTTGTTGATCTTCTTTCTCTCAATAGCAAGGAGAAATCGCTATCGAAAGAGTTTGCATATTGCAGCTGCACAGCCCCAGGGGGTGACTGGACTTTTGCAGGGATTTAGTTATAAACCCTCATGAAATGGGCTAAGTATTCTTGCACCGTTTCCTCCGGTGCCCTCTTCATATTATTATACTGCGTCAACAAATGCAAGGGGTTTTATTGTCTCCTGATATGGTAAGGAAGGAAGTTTCGAATGCGGTGAAGTCTCGAATACTTGATGCTCGGAGGGATTTGAACCACTTCCTAACCTCCCTTACAAAACTCTGTGTGAACAACCGCATTTTCAAATATGCATAGTCTACCTCTTCTAGGTCGATGAAATCGTTGAACCAATCCAGATGCTTTTGGGTTGAAACGTTCCCTTTAACATCGTAGAGCTTAATTATCTGACTGTAATTTTGGGACAAATCATGCAGTTGGGATGGAAGAACGAGGAGGGAGAATCTGGTGGCCATGGCTCTAAGAGGGTTGGGGGTTTGGGGGATATTATTAGATACTAGGTCTTGGAATCTCTTCTGGTCGAAAACTTTCTCATCCAAGTTGTTTTCTGACTTAGACCTGAACAGGTTTGTTCAAATAATGAGTCGAACTCAAGGTTGTCAATGCTCTGTGTGCCATATTTGGGTAAGGAAAAACTTCTCTCCAGGTAATAGAATGGGTTTGGTGCTTGCTCTTTAGTCCTATGCATAATTTTCTCGGGGTCATACACAACTCTATAGGTTTTGGGTCAGGCTTTTCTCTAGTATACATCATCCTTGAAGCCACGGTTCCTAAACCGCATTACTTGGTGCTAATGGTATTTTTGACTGGAGTCGCTAGGGTAAAGGTTTCAACCAACATGTATGTTTGTCCCTCTGTTACCCTCAAGGGCCAAAACTGTAACTTTAGTCGCTCTCCCAGGGAAAATTTATTCAATTTCATCCCCGACAATGATGCTGGAATGTTAGCTCTCTGTAAACTTCGTTTGGCTGAGAATTGAATGACGGAGGAAACCTAGAAACCAACTTTGAGATACAAAACTAGCCTTTTGAACCTAGAGAGGGCTCTCTCAGGAGACTTTGTCTTGGTACATGATATGACTTTAAGCTATTGGCTAGATTTAACACCTTTGAAATATTATGTTCTGGTTATATTGGCGCAAGAGAGTAATACCTTGGGCTATGGAGTTGGTTCAAGAAAATGATAGAAACAAATGACTCGATGATTGAACTTTAGAAGATAAAGGCTAAGAGAGAAACAATCTTCAATGCAAAATCATTGTGTGAGGAGGGGGGGAAACACATAAAGCAACTCAATCACCGATGAGGATGAATTTAGAGTTAACTTAGAGGAAAATGGTTTGTCTAAATGGTGTGAATCTGAGGGCACTATGCAGTGAATCCCAGGTTTGAAAATGTGTTCCTATTTAGACAGAAATAGATATGAATAAAGAATACAGGGAGTATGTATGCAAAAAAAGGAAACAATACATCCAACTTCTACAATTAGAATCTTTTCATCAAGCTTCGAGACTTTTGCATTAAATTCTGATCGAGCTTAAACTACATTCAACAGTCACTGTCTACACTAGTTTTCCAACCAACCCGACTTACATTGAAAAGATAAAATATATAGGCGAGAGTGCCTCTTGGGATACCCTGCTCTCTAGATATTATCTCTAAAATTTAGGAAATTGACTACTCTACGCTTAATGACTCTTCGCATGACGCCTTTCCAAAAATAGAAAACAACTACATCTGGTTGCATCACGACTACTTGTATTATGCCATGGGGATTTGGTTACCAGTGAGGTCTCATCATGGGAAGAATGATGTGTCAAAGCCTTCCTTCAGATAAAAGTCTAAATGATCAAATATTCTGTCAAGGTCCCGCTATCTATTCTAATGACTTTGATTTCTGTCGCACGCTCATTTGTTGGGGAGTGTACATGGCAAGTGGCTGCTGAATGTCATGGCTGTTACAAAAATGAAAAAATGTCCAAGGATGATTCCTCCTTCAAAATTGTCAATATATGCTCTTTGTTTGGGGATACGAGAATGGACTCAGTTAATCATGTTTCTTATGTGCACTGGCAAGAGCTGCACAGGCTTTTTCCTTGGTCACTTCACATTCTCTGAAATGGTTCACATTCATTTATTTTGACATCTTCTGTGTTTCACACAGCTGGACAGTTGTATCTTATGCCTCTCCATGATATCTCTTGAGCCACGTCACGTTTCCTTCATGGATTTGTGATGATGACACTTCAAGGGTATTTGCTGCTAGTTGTTGTCTCAGTTCCCTGTTTTTTTGGTAAAGTTCAGTGATGACGCATTGCGCCTATTTCAGTTTTTGAGATGTATCTTGAACATTAGTGCACATGAAATCTATCATCCTCTTTCTTCTCCCTCTCTCTTGGATTTTACCTTCAACAAGTTCTAGCGAAATAATGTGCATAAGTAATTCTTCGACAGTTGATCTTGCGCACGAAGCATTTGGGACTTGGGTTTCCCCAGCTTCCTTGTTATTCCTTGGCCTACCGCTTCTCTGGAGAATATATTGTTGGAGATATAGGGATTCTAACATCTTTCCTTCCTACACAACTTCTCCCCCTCCTGGATCCACGCGGTGTGATATCATCGTTTCCATGGGAAAAAGGAAAACTCCCATTGGATCCTTGGGGATGCTTGTTGTGAGTAAGAATGAATCCCAGTCTCTTTGGGGCTTGGGCCTCAAAATTTCTACTGCACTCTCCCTTTCTTATGTTTTGGGAGGTTTCCATGGTGCAACCCATATTTTTCTTGCACACGGTGGATCTGGAAAGGCCCAAGGCGGAAAAAATGATCAATCTAGGCTTGCGAGAAAAGATTACAAACAATGCATAAACCTGATTCATGAATAGAATGTGTGCAGAGCATCCAAAATTTATAACACAGTAGGTGGGAGGAGGAATCGTTCCAAGGAACAATGAATTCATGGAAACTGGATGTTTTGAAATGAACTGTAGATTTTCCATAGCACATCTGCATTTGTAAAGTACAGTTGATAAAGGTTGCAGGGCATACGTGATATGAACGTCGTGATTTTTCATCTTCTCAACCTTCATAATGAGCTGATAATGGTTATTGCACTTTCTGACGCAACTTCTATTAACAATTTGCATCGACCTGGGGCACATAGAGACTCCCTTTTTTATACGAACTGACTCTCTAGGAACAGACTTTCACTTCTACACATGTTTTGACTGTGACATCCCTTCCTGACTCCAAGGGCCAACTGAACACTTGATGACTTCGACCCTTTTATTTTTAAGTACCTGACCTCACATGCCTTGACACACAAGCCATGACTCGATTAAGACCAACTCTAACTGAAGGAAAAATGGTGGCACTAACAAAAGTGAAAGGTTGAGTCTACACTTATATTTCAAGAAAGTTGGATGGGGAAAGGAAACGAGGTTGTAGCTTCCTTCTAGTTGGTTCCAGAGAACACAGGGAGTTCAATTTTCCTTCAGGTTGGATAATGTACATTATAGTTTCATATCCTACTTTCGGTTGGCACCAGAGATTTCATGTATTTGGAGCTTCCTTCAGGTTGGAGCTTGTAAATCAAGGGATCATAGCCTCTTTCCGGTTGGTGCCAAATCATTCAGGGATACATAGCTTCCTTCATGTTGGCGACTGTAAATCAGGGGTTCATAGCCTCCTTCTGGTTGGTGCCATAGAATTGAGGGAGTTGTATCTTCCTTTAGGTTGGAGCCTATAAATCAAGGGGTTGGTGCCTCCTTCCAGTTGGTGCTAGATAATTTTTAGGTTGGTGCTTACTATGAATGTATTATTGATATATATAAGAAACCATTATATGGTTTTCTACCATTTTGTTTTCCACATAAATTCTGGTGTATTGTGTATCTATGGTTTTTTAATATGCATTGATGAATGATATTGTTTATGATGCAACTATATACTAAATGCATAAGAGATAAACTATTGAATATTGTTGATAAAGTTGAAGTTTTATATACTATGGTTGAAAGTGGTAAGAAGTGCTCATATTGATTCATCGCCCCCTCTCAATATTCCAACATTATTTTATCATAGAAAAGTGAGAAATCCACAGGTAATAATGAAACCATCTCAAGAGAACCACCATGAATTTATCGACCACCACATGTCCCTTAGTGGAAATTTCGGAACAAACAGTGCAGAGTAACCATGTGTTAACTCACACATGACTTATGTGTGTGATTTTAATCATAACCATTAATCCCTTAGTGTAACCTCCAGCTAATGTCATGAAATATATCAATGAGTATCATTGATCCAAATGTTATCAATGATCATGATTTTAACTTAAAAACCCAAAATTTGACCACAAAGATCATGACCAATGATGGATATTGATAGGCCATCTGATATAATGGTTCCTAAGTCTCGATTTTACCCAGCACAGGGAAGATCAACAAATTTTACTATGCAAACAATTAACCCTGAAATCTCAAGACTGATATTAACCATGCATTATTATTTGTGAGGATTTATCTGAAATCTTATTACTAAAGGGAGGGATGAATCTTTATTTGTTTGCATGATTACATATGAATTGAATGTTTCTGAGTGATGATTGATGAATAAAATTTCCTTTTTATAAATATTGCATGTATTGTTGATAAGCTAGTAAATCATCAACTAACGGAAATTTTGTATCATCATCACTTAACCAGACATTGACTTCCCATAAAAGATATAAGTAAAAGGATGGTTACCCACCATGAATGGGGAGATATTTATCATAACAAATAAGAAGAATGTGATGAAAGGAGAGTGGTAGAAACCCCTCCAAACCTGGCTAAGGCTATGAGAAGTATCAGGGAAGAGTTGCAAAGCTTTAAGTATGACAATGACAAGCTAATAAAGGAGAAAGAAAAACAGACTGAATTATATGCGTTCTTGCTACAAATCATGTCATACATACAAAGGTAGTTACAACATGGGCCAGTAGCCAGTAACATGGACAAACACTAGCTTGATAAAACCGATATTTTTCCTGGGATACAGAGGCATAGACCTGAAAGAAGCAATGAAAGAAGAATAACTCCCAAGAAGGCTCGTCATGGAGCTAAGAAGCATGCCAAAACTGAAGAATCATCTAAGGATTCCTCTATTGAAGGAGTAGAAATCTCCAAGGAACTATCCAACAGTGAGACAAGTTCCTATTCACAGAAGAGAGGGAAGAAGATGAATCACTACAAGGGTGGTTACATTGAAGAATTTAAGAAATACAATCCACCTACTTTTGATGGAGAAATAAAAAATGAGGAATAGGAAGAATATTGGATAATTTGCATGAAGGAGTATTTCATAGTTGATAACTACTATGAGAACTTGAAATCTTGAAAATATATATTTAATTTGAATGGAAGGGACTCTATCTGGTGGGATGACCTTAGAAATGTAAAAGGAATCTCGGAAAAGGAGTTTTCTTGGAATAAATTTGAGAAATAATTCAAGAATAAGTACTTATCTTAGAGGTACTATGATCAAAATACGAAGGAGTCCTATGAACTCAAACTATGACAACTCACTAAATATGAATATATCAACAAGTTTCTGGAAATGATGAGGTATGTACCCTACATAAAGTATGAAAAGGTGAATATGCAGTGACTCCTTAGTGGGTTGCCTCAATATTTCTGAAACATAATTAAATTTGATGAACCTAATACTTTATAATATTCCATTCAGAAGGCTAGGTATTGTTATGAGCAACTCAACCCCAAAGAAGAATAGTCCAAGGAATGGAAGAAGAAAAGTAATATGGTATTCAAGAAGGAAGGGGTTAAACCTTCAATATTTAATGATTATCGGAAGGGTTCCACGATGAAATTCCCCACAAAAAGTGTGAATCAACATAAATTTCCATCTGAAAGTGGAAATAAAACTTTTGGATCAACCTCAGGAAGGACTGAAAGTATAAATAAGGTACCATTGAAATGTTGGCGTTTTGAAGAAGAGAATATAGTGAGGGACTTCCCTCATAAGACCAAGAAGTGGATCTACAACATCCAATAGGCTACCACAGTTGATGATGTGGTTAGGATTATGACAAAAATTCATGCAGCTTTGGACAATAGGAAAGTACACCACCAAGCCTCAGTGGTGGAAATGCAAGCTATGGTCATAGACCATCTTATTTCTATTTTGATTGACCCTAGTTTTGATCTGAGTTATATTTCTCCTCAAACTATTGAGAATTGTAAATTACAACAAGAAAAACATGTTAAACCATGGCTGGTATAACTAGCCACTAGAACAAAAAGAAAGATAACAAAGGTCATAAGAACATGCCAAGTCATTATCAATGGGTTTCCTACCCAAGACACCTTAAACATCATTTCTCTAAGATCATATGACATGTTGATTTGCATGGATTGGTTGGCTTCCCATAAAGCCAAGTTGGACTATTATAATAAAACCTTAGAATGTGAAGATGATAGAGGGAATAAAAGAACTCCAGAGGGATTTCAAAAACATGTCTTAGAGAAAAAGTTATCAACCCTCCAAATGAATAAGTATTGCATGAAGGGATTCACTTTAAATGCAATGCAAGTATTGAACTCCATTGAGAACTAAAAAGAAAGCCTAGAATACAACTCTATACTAAAATAATATAGATATATCTTTCCTGAAGAGGTACCAGGTTTACCTCCAAGGAGAGATTTTGATTTCTCAATAGAGCTTGTACCTTGATCAATACCAATGTCTAGAGCACCCTATAGGATGAGTACTTGAGATATAATTGAGATCAAATTACAGCTAAAAACAATGTTAGACAAGGGTTACACTAGACCTAGTGTGTCCCCTTGGGTAGCACCAACCTTGTTTGCAAGGAAGAAGGATGACACACTCAGTTTGTGCATAAACTATAAACAAATCAACAAAATGGAAATTAATAATAAGTACCCATTTCCTATAATTGATGACTTATTTGATCAATTGCGGTGTGTTACCATCTTCTCCAAGATTGATTTGAGATCCGGATACCATCAAGTTAAAATTAAGGATGAGGACATCCATAAAACTTTCTTTAGGAAAAGGTATGGGGACTATGAATTTGTGGTGGTTCCATTTGGTATCACCAACACACAAACCACCTTTATGTGTTTGATGAATAATGCACTCAGAAAGTTCTTGGAAATTTTTTTGTTATATTTTATTGATGATATCCTAATCTATTCAAAGAACATGGAAGATCATGTAGAACAAATCAAGTTATTACTACAAGTACTAAGAGAGCACAATATCTATGAAAATCTTAGTAAGTGTGACTTATTCCAAAATAAATTCCACTACTTAGGCCATGTTGTCTATGAGAAAGGAGTGGTAGTTTACCCTAATAATTGAATAATGCACTCAGAAAGTTCTTGGAAATTTTTTTGTTATATTTTATTGATGATATCCTAATCTATTCAAAGAACATGGAAGATCATGTAGAACAAATCAAGTTATTACTACAAGTACTAAGAGAGCACAATATCTATGAAAATCTTAGTAAGTGTGACTTATTCCAAAATAAATTCCACTACTTAGGCCATGTTGTCTATGAGAAAGGAGTGGTAGTTTACCCTAATAATCTTAAAGACATTATGGATTAGCCTACACCTAGAGATGTAACTGATATTAGGTCCTTCATGGTCCTAACAGGGTACTATAGGAGATTCATCAAGGTTTTTTCCAAGATTGGTCACCCAATAACCTCTTTACATAGAAAGGGAGTTAATTTTATTTGGACAATAAAATGTGAGGACGGTTACCAACAATTGAAACACCTCTTGACCCATGCGCCACTGCTAAAAATTAAAAACCCAAATAAATAATTCAGTGTGTGTACATATTCCTGCAAGGAAGGATTGGGTGGGGTCCTCATGAAATAGGGACATGTAATCTATTATGAGTTAAAAAAAATTGAATACACATGAAATAAATTATGTGACCCATGACCTGGAGTTATCTACCATAGTGCATGCTTTAAAAAGGCATAGGAATTACCTTTTGGGCATAAAGTTTGGAATCATGACATACAATAGTGGGATGACGTATATATTTGACCAACCCAAACTAAATGCTAGGCAAGCTAGCTAGATGGCTCTCATTAGTGAGTTTGATTTTGAGATAAAACACATAAAAGGGAAAGAAAAAATAGTCATGTATGCATTTAGTAGGAGTATGAAATTAATTCACTTAGTATTTGTAAGTACCTATGAAACAGACCTCAAGGAAAGGGTTAAGAGTGCACATGAAGTAGATGAGTTTTTCAAAAAAGTAAACGCACATTTAGAAAAAAATCCAACATGGTTGATGTATGATAGTTATCAAATCATGAGTGATGGCCTACTAATATACACAGGATGTTTGTGTATCTAAAATTTTGATGAGTTTAAGAGGTTCATTTTGGATTAACTACAAAAAATACCATAGGTTGGTCACCCTGGTTATCCTAAAATGATTACATCCCTTGGTAAACTGTTT
>CBVK0100745402.1:0-10950 GCA_900067695.1 Picea abies | reverse complement strand
TGGACCCTCGATGCATGAGCAGGCCACGGAAAGTGCGAGAAGGCATTATCACTTCCTCGCTTAATTTTCCCATGGCATGGTATTATGGTATATTATAATATTTCTAAGCATGAATACAACCTAATGTGCACAAGGTTAGGTGGCCTTTCCATCCCCATGCTAGTGTGCAACCCTCAAGGCCATCCCCATGCTAGTGTGCAACCCTCAGGTAGGTTCTTTATTTTCCGCTATAAGAACCATATAGGTAGTAGACCTTTGGTGGTAGTGTATATATATATATAACAAGTTCTGATAGGTTTTCCCAAACTTCATAGTTACAAGTGAGGGAGGATGAAAGCTTTATACAACTTACTAGTATCTCACAACAATGACTATTTATATTTGTTTATGTTTTATGTTGTATCTATATCCTTTGTATTATGTATTTATCTTTAAAATACTTTAGCCACTTCTTTGAGACATATGCATGAATATGTCTTTAGTATACACATTGATACTTTATTGATATTGGTGGTCCTCGAGGTTTGGATATTAGTAGTTATGTTGACTATTTTGGTGATAGGTGGGTTTTAGTAGAGTTTATTTTTCTTTAGATTTGAACTTTGTGTTTTAGAAAGTTCAAAATGTTTTTCTCAACTAATAGGTGACGAATGAAACAAGGAAGGGAGGGAGGAAGGATGAATAGAAGGATAAGGGTTACAAAAGATCAATACATGGAAAATTTCTATTGCGAGAAGTGATCAATTAGCTCTCCATATGCAAAAAATCAATCATTCTTGTTGAAATACCTATGAGCCATTTTGATGGTAAATTCTTCCTTTGTGCCTCATTTTAATCCCTTGCAGATATTTCGATACCCTATTTATTTTCCAGAACAAGAAAGAGCTAGTTGTTTACCTCTAACCAAGCACAAAAGGGGTTTTAACAATGTTTGATCACGATGGGGGAAAGTTATATATTACATTGTATTGTTTGGAAATATGTTGAGCTCTTGACAATACCGATTGTTGAAGTTTTCAATACTTTATAATCAAGATTTAACCATGCCCATAATTTCAAGCATTGTTAAATACTTTTCTATTTTTCATTTTATTCGTATTATCTATGTGATCATCCTAACTATGCCTTATCTTATCATGTAGTCTAACCTTGAGTGAGGGTTCATATGTTTTGGAATCCCCAATGCCATAATAGAAAGAAAGGTCTAAGTGGTTAGGTCACTTAACTTTTTTGAGACTACTTGGAAGCCCAAATTGTCATGCTTGTCTATCCACAAGGAAAGAGAAAGGAGACCAAATGAAATTGGGGCAATTTCCCTCTTTCTTGAGATGAGTGGCATGGAATAAATGAGTCACTATCCTTAAACCTACCAAAAACATGGGGCTTTCAAGACAAGCCACAAGGCAAGAAAACCAAACACTAAATGAAACAAGAGGCAAACACCATGCATAATGAGAAGAGGAAGACACAAGTGAACAACAAGGTGGAAGCAATGAAACCACAAGGGAACACTTGGTAAAAAGGAAACTAAATTTTCAAGTAGAGAGAGGTCTAAGTGATTAGGTCACTTAGTAAATACTGAGATGACTTGAAAACCGAAATTCACACACGTGCTTGTGCACAAGGAAGGAGTGAGGAGATCAAATGAAATTGGGGTTCCCCTCTTCCTTGAAATGAGTGGCATGGAATAAATGAGCCAATATTCTTACAATTACCAAATTGATGGGCTTGATGATACAAGCTACAAGGCAAGGAAACAAAACCCAAGGCAAACACCATGTAGAATGAGAAGAGGAAGACATAGGTGAATAACATGGAGAAGGAAATGAAACTGCAATGGAGAACTTGGTAAAAAGACAACAAAATTGTCAAGTAGGGAGAGTTATAAGTGGTTAGGTCACTTACCTTTTCTGAGATGACTTGGAAGCCAAAATTGGCATGCCCGCCCATGCATAAGGAATAAGTGAGGAGACTAAGAAAAATTGGGATTTCGTTCTTCCTTCAAATGAGTGGCATGGAATTAATGAGCCACCATGATTACACCTACCAAAAATATGAGGTTCCCAAGACAAGCCACAAGGAAAGAAGACCAAAGACTAAAAAAAACACAAGGAAAACACCATGTGGAATGATAAGAGGAAGAGGGAGGTGAACACCAAGGAAAAGGAAATGAAACCACAATGGAGCACTCAGTAAAAAAGCAACAAAATTGTTAATTGCAGAAAGGTCTAAGTGGTCAGCTTGCTTAAATTTGTTGAGATGACTTGCTAGACCAAATTGGAAAACCTACATATGCACAAGGAAGGAGTAAAGAGACTAGAGGAAATTGGGGTTTTCCTCTTCCTTGAGATAAGTAGCATGGAATAAACAAGCCACAATCCTTGCACCTAACAAAAATATGGGGTTACCAAGACAAGTCATAAAGAAAGAAGACCAAACACTAAATGAAACATAAGGTAAACACTATTCAAGAAGAGGAAGATGGAGGTGTACAACTGTTAGAGATATTGCTTACAATAATAGAGTTGGTTTGATTTATTGGAGGTTGTTCAGATATTCTCTGAACAACAATCCTTGAAATTAAAAGAAGTTAAATCTGAGAACTATCTTGTTAATGTATTTATATTGAGCATTACATAATGAAAAAGTGTATGAAGTTTTTGCGTGCAATCTGTTTTTTAACTTGGTATCAGAGCCGAGTGCTATGGGCTTAACTCTCTCACGAGATTTCCCAGGAATGCCCAGGAGAGTAGTATAGTTTGGAGTGTAATTTTTAAGTTTTGTGTGTCCATTTTTTTTTTGGTATGAAACGTTGTTTACCGGTGCTTTATGTTGTTGTAATCTCATGAGGAAGGAGTTGTCTCAATAGAAGCTACGGCTATCATTCCATACTGCAACGAGTTGAGGATAATTAGACTGTCAAAGTTGTGAAGACAACATCCGAAATTGTGATATATGTTGAATTAAATTCAGTGGACCGACTATATTGGATGCTCGAACAATTTAAAATTACAGATTTCAATTACAACTCAAGCAAAGATTTCTAGCGAGCCAAGGTTCATACAATCCTCAGACCGGAGTCAGTTTGGCCCCTTGACGCTTCTGAGGTTCAGAAGACCAGATGGAAGAATCCGGGCTATGAATTATGCGGATCCGTTGACGAAAATGTTCGTTCAGTTGGTCAACCATAGGCAGGGTGTGGATTATTTCGTCAATCAGTTTCATAACCTTATCCAGAGCTCTATAAGTTTCACTGTCAGTTCTTGCAGTGTGCATACAATGGCCATTTATGAAGCTTTCCTTGGTGTAAATGGGACGAAAACAATTCTGATCCGTTCTTTAATGGATATATATTTTTGTCTTGCGATTATTATTTCCAGACCTGGTGTATTGCGCGTTTTCTACGTGGAGTTGATTGCTCCGTGGAGTTTAGATATTGCATATTTATTGAGTGGCAGACAAACATGTGGTGAAAGTGTGTTATGTTTTGTATATTTATTATTTTGTGATTGTGTTTGTGTAAAAAGGTCACTTCTTATGGATATGTTCAATATCTAGAGTATTTTACTAGATAAATGTTAAATTCAGTGAGCTGTGTGTTCGATAGATGGAAGTATCTCCATAGAATGGTCCACTTATTTGGTTGTTAGTCTGGAAAACTCAGCGAACTATGTACTTTGCCAAAGAAAAGTATGTCAATATTGTTAATCATTACATTTTTGTCAATTATGGTCATAAGTTTTGTTTGAGTTGAAAGGGAAGCTCGAAGTTGTGGAGAATAAAGAGCATATATCGAAAGATTTTAGATGATCTGATATTTGTAATATAAGCAATATGGGAGGGTGTTAGAGATATTGCTTACAATAATATTGTTGGTTTGGTTTGTTGGACGTTGTTGAGATATTCTCTCAACAACAATCCTTAAAATTAGAAGAAGTTAGATCCGAGAACTATCTTGTTAATGTATTTATATTGATTATTACGTAATGAAAAAGTGTGTGAAGCTTTTGTGTGCAATCTGTTTTTTAACTACAACACCACAGAGACAACAAAACCATAAGTGAGCATTTAGTAAAAGGACAACAAAATTGTTAAGTAAGGAGAGGTCTAAATGGTCAAGTCACTTAGTTTTTTTGAGATGACTTGGTATCCCAAATTAGAATGCTTGCTTGTGCATAAGGAAGTAGTGAGGAGAACAAATGAAATTGGGGTTTCCCTCTTCCTTGAGACAAGTGCCATGGAATAAAAGAGCCACCATACTTACACCTACCAAAAATATGGGGTTGCTAAGACAATCCCCAAGGTAAGAAGAACATAAAATAAATGAAACACAAAGAAAACACCATGTGGAATGAGAAGAGAAGGCATAGGTGAACAACAAGGTGGAGGCATTGAAACCACAAGAGAGCATTTGGTAAAAAGAAAACAAGATTGTCAACCATGAAGAGGTCTAAGTGTTCCGGTCACTTAGCTTTTTTTAGAGGACTTGCAAGGCCAAATTTGGATGTTTACTTAAGTGCACAAGGAAGGACTGAAGAGACCAAATGGGTTTCCTTCTTCCTTGAGATGAGTGGAATGGAATAAATGAGCCACCATCCTTACACTTACCAAAAACATGGGGTTGCCAATATAAGCCACAAGGAAAGAAGACCAAACACTAAACAAAACATAAGGAAAACACCAAGGAGAATGAGAGGAGGAAAAATGAGGTGAACAACAAGGTAGAGACAATGAAATCATAAGGGAGCACTTGATAAAAAGACAACAAAATTGTCAAGTAGGAAGAGGTCTAAGTGATCACCACTTAGTTTTTCTAACATGACTTGCAAGCCCAAATTTTCAATCCCACTCACGTGCAATGAAGAAGTGAGTAGACCAAATGAGATTTAGGTTTCCCTCTTCCTTGAGACACGTGGCCATGCAAGTCGTAAATAGTGCATCGATTAGTGTGTCGGTGCGAAGACAACTTGCATTTCCAATGTCTCAATTAGTGTGTCTTGTTGAATGTCTCAATTACTATTGTTACAATGGCTACAATGTATTATAGTTATCATTTCTTTTCCTAGGAAAGTGTTGTTTCTTGTGAACAATGGTGGTAAATAAGTTGATTGTTGGGTTCACCTTGTGTTTAATTGATGGCCATTAGTAGGGTGATTTTCTTTCAAGTTCACATTTTGTCTCCACTTAGTAACTTGTGAGTTGTAGTGTTTTTCCAGTGCTAATTTTCAACAATGATTTGGTTAATAATTTTTAGTCCTTTGTGCATTATTGGAGGATTGAAAAATAATTGTTGCATTTTTGCTTACCAACGCACAGTTGGAAAGAAAATATGGTAGCATTTACATTGCAAGTTGATTATTTTA
Organism: Picea abies; assembly: GCA_900067695.1. Classification (NCBI taxonomy): domain Eukaryota; kingdom Viridiplantae; phylum Streptophyta; class Pinopsida; order Pinales; family Pinaceae; genus Picea; species Picea abies. The sequence goes on along the minus strand of CBVK0100745402.1, from coordinate 5,587 downwards.
AACTAAATAAATTAAAAATAAAAACAAACAACACTTACATTGTCGATTTTTATTTTCAACCATATATCAACGTTTTTTTTCAATCCTCTGTGCATTATTGGAGGATTGAAACAAATTGATAGTATTTCCCCTTGTCAATATATAGCCGAAAATAAAAATGGCAGTGTAAACACTTCCTATTGATATGGTTTAAACAAAAAAAATATTTAGTAGCATAACTTTTATTGGTTGTTAAAATTTTAATAAATGAGTTAAATTTTAATAAAATATTTTTTGTAATTTATTAAAAAACATGTTATTGGGTTAGATGCCATGGTGTAGTGTTTTCATGGGTGAGGAGGTATGTGGTCAAAGATTGGATCGAACTTTTCCCTCTATTTATGCCATAATAAAAGTGAAAAAAATGGCCCGTGGGCCTGTTTTTTCATTTTATAAAAAATGGGTAGCTTGATTGAGATTCTAAACCTTGATCAAGATTATAATATTCTATCAAGGTTTTTATACCTTGATAAAGGGTTTCTTTAACCCCTCCCAAGACCTCAATCGATGTTCAGTGAATGTGCAAAAATTCTTTGACTAAGGTATTTATTAAGCAATCAATCATGGTTTTAATAGCTCAATCAAGGGATTAAAAAATACCCAATCAAGGGATTAAAAAATACCCAATCAAGGGATTAAAACGTACCTTGATCGATGTTCTGATCTCACTATTTACATGCACTCTCTTGCCAAAAAGTGCTATCGAGGTTCATGGATTGACGAAACAGTGGAAAATATGCATATAAGAATGCTTGATTCCAAGAATGTTTTGTGTGGTGAATTTATTGCAAGGAAATTGAATGAGTAGAAAACAAAAATAAATTGTTGTAAACTAAATAAAATATGCAACAACTGGAGTAGGGAGAGTTGATGTAAAAGAGTGCAGATGAAGCATAGCAACATTAAGTTGAAGATGATTACAATAGAGAAGTTGTTGTAATAAAAGAAAAGAAAAATGAAGACATGCTAGAATAGAAAGCATTGGTGGAGTTTGTTGAGATAATGGTAATGGTTCAACAGAGAGAAGATGGGGAGGTAGTAAGCACCATTGAGAGGGAGCAACAAGTGGTAGAAGAGATGATGGTAGTTATGAGGAAAGTGAAACAGGTGAATAAGATGGAAAAGTTGAACGAGAAAGTGAGGATATTCTTACACTTGTGGATTGCATAGGTGTGGATTACAAATACAAAGAAATATGATGTAAAGTGGAGAGGGAGCAAGGATCAATGGTACATAGTGTGGAAAAGAGGGAAGCAGAAAAGGTAGAAAATACATATATAAATAGTAGTTATATATTGATTTATCAACAACCTTTGAGACAAATATGCACATATTTCCCAACCAAGGAACTCTGATGCAAGAGCATCTGTGGTGAAGATAGTTATCCTACACAAACCTTGATTTTTGTCGTTAAATAAGTTTGTTTTGTATATTATAATATTTTTTCGTGATTCCCAAGTAAATTAGAAGGTATAAAAAATCTATAGACATCATTTATATGCAGTCTTAGAACTCACTCAACATGCGAAATTTTATTTTGGTGTACATTTCTCTAAAAAATAACTGAAAATTGTCATTTTAGGGAGCTTATAACTTCCTTGTGAGAAGATATTGATGTCATATGGGGATTTTTAATTTATTCATACCTATTATACTCTATCATGGTACCCTTTCTTTTCCTTGAGAAGGTATTTTAACATGATTTTCTTCATTACAACAAGTCATTTCAAGATAATTGAAAATTCTTAGACACCATAGTGATTTTTTCATGTTTTTCTACAACAATAACTCTTTTTGTTGGATGAAAAATTTAATAATATGATAAACTCAATTATGTCATGAGGAACACTTAGTAACTTAAAAATTCAAATTTGAACTTGTAATGAAGCTTGGACATCCATTCTAGTAAAACCCTCAAAATTGGTGAAAAGAGTGAATGTGTTGATTTTGTAGATTGATTATGTGCAATGAAGAATAGTTTGGAGATTCTAAGACATGTATTTTGTAGGAAATGTTGTAGACTTAAACCATATACACTTGGACTCCACTTGACCTTTTATTTACATATTGACATGCATTTCCTTAAGCCAATTCTTTAATTTGCAATTGAGTTGCCATGTAATAAACCAACTTTCAATTCATTTGTTTCAAATATGTTGAAAACCCAAATAAATGAGCTTTTGATCCTCAAGTGTGAAATTAAATAAACCTCTAACTAACTATAGTTGTAAATACCTATGAAAATAAAAAAGTACATATTTATACTTTGTCATTCAAAATATAATAAACTAGAATTTTTTTTTTTAAATTTTTTATATTTACATTTACAAATATAAAATAATAATAATAATCGTTTTTTATTATTTAAATTTTAATCACAATTATTATTTAAATATTATTTCTAAAAATATAAAAATATAATAATAATATTTTATTATTATTTAAATTTTAATCACAATTATTATTTAAATATTATTTTTACAATATAACTTTGAATTGCAATATTTAGACTTTACATCCTTCTACATATAATATTTTTTCCCTTTAAAACTATGTTTCTCAACCTTTATTACAAAGTTTTGTTACTTTAAAATCATATATCATATAATATAAAGGCAAGCAAAGTAAGAGTAAAGTCATCCAATAGATAATGGGATCCATAAATAGTGTTATTATACGAGAACTTACACCTTATCTTAATACTACTTTTTAAAATAATTAAAATAATAATTAAGTGTTTTATTTTTTATATTTTATTAAAAATAAAAATAATATTACAATTTATTTTTATAATATTTTTTAAAATAATTGAAAAAACACAAATCATAAATTGTTTTATATTTGTTATAGAGATTTTTGGAGTAAAAGTCTGTGGAGTTTTGAAATGTCCAAAGTTTCTAGTAGAGACTCCATTCATCATAAAGAACATGGAAAACTTGTATGTAGTAAAAAAGTGTTGAGATGTCAATATATTATGATAGAGGCTGTAGTTGGTTATTTGTAATAGTGAGTTAATATATATTTCATTGATACCATCCAAATTTCTCTTTGATAATTTTCATTACTCAAACTTTAATACTATTAATAATTTTTAATATTATTAATACTTTTTAATATTATTAATATTTTTATTGTTAATTATCCCTAACCTAAACTCAAGGGCTATTTCCAACTGAAAAGACAACATCTATCATAATCTATTGATATCTTAGCACTCTTTTATTACATACAAGTTTTTCATATACTTTTATACTTTTCATATTCTGTTTTATACTTTTCTATTCTTTTTCAGAAAGAAAAATATTTTATATTAATTAATATAATAAATATGTTCTCAAGAGGAGACTATCTTCAGTTCATGACTGTTCCCATCATTAAACTTTCACCAAAAAATTTCTAAACAACCATATACAACAACGTTTACCCTTAAGGTTAATACCTTGTTTACAAAATTTATCAAAACACAAAAATACAACAACGTTTACCCTTAAGGTTAATACCTTGTTTACAAAATTTATCAAAACACAAAAGAAACATTAACTAGTCTTTTACAGTGGATATCCAACTTATCATTTTCCTTTGTATAGGTATTCTTTATCTAGTAGACACTTTTTCATAGTTCCTTAAAAGACCATCTGTAATTTTTGTAAAACAAACACCTTCCTCATCCAGCTGTAATGCTTCCTTGAACATCTGATCTGCAGCCTTGTTATACGTTCTGTAAATATGATGTGCTTTGAGTTGAATAAAACCTCCACACAGACTTGTGATTTTTGCTTTTCTATTATTATCTAATAACAACATAATAACCCTCGATGAAAAACAAATACACTGTATTTTTTTTTCAAAACAACATAATAACCCTCAATGAAAAACAAATACACTATATTTTTTTTTTCAAACAATCCAGAATAAACATAAAATTTGTTTATTATTCCCATAAAATTATTTTACAAATCCAAATAATTCGACTGGTGACTATGCCTAATAATCATCCATGCTAATAGAAATTACAATTCTCTGTTATTTAAACCAAAACAGTACAGGCCTCCTGCTCTCACTTTCCAGACCAAAGTAAAAATTTCAATGGACATGAGATCTCCAACCCTAATATCACAGATGATACAACTTGGACTCATTAACAGCAGCGGTGACATTGAAGTATTGCAGCACCTGAAACCACCTCTCCCTGCTCTTAAGCTTGTGAACCGCAATAGTATCAGGAATGAAGTCATGGGAGCAAGCGCCGTTGCTGCCAGGGAAGTCATACATGGCAGGCTTAGCAGTGAATCTATTCTTGGCCTTCTTCCCTTCATCCAACCACGCCCCAACCGTCAGATCCTCTGTCCCTTCGCTCTTGTTCCTGGCAATGGGAGAACTCTGGATCCACTCCACCAGATCCCAGGAGAGCCCATAGCCCAATCCGGACATGTAGTTCTTGTAGGGATCCATGTTTTCACAGGAAGCAACGTAGCCAAAGTAAGAGTCCTCTCTCGGCAGAGGCTTCAGGTACTCCGCCAAGTTATCGATTCTAAAGTAGACATCGTCGTCTACCTTCATGACATAGTCGTAGCGAATTCCCATGGAGGGCAGGCTGGAGAAATAGGCATAAGTCTTCCCCTTGTCCATGTTCTCCTCACAATTCAGAATTATGATGTCATTGTATCTCATGATCTCCAGGGCCACCAAGATTCTCTGGTCGTCCTTGTGCAGGCTACAGAAAACAAATCTCACATCTACTCTCGCGTGCTTTGTGGATTGTATTCCGTAGATCATGCGCAGGAAATGCCTTCTCTCGTACAGATCTGCACGAGTGAGGATTCCCATCAAAATGCTGAAGGGAGGATCATGATCAGGCCTCGGCTCCACTGGAGGATTGAGCTCTGATTCATGGCTGCAGTCACTTGTTTTGTTGGATTCAACATATGCAGGGCAGATTCATGGCTGCAGTCACTTGTTTTGTTGGATTCAACATATGCAGGGCAGCTGCAATTGATGAAGATCTGGGCTCCTCGCACGTTGATGATGGAAGAATTTTCATTATCCGTTTTTACAACAATGGGGGGATTTGACTTTGCAGTCTGTGTATTCTGCTCTCTGTACCAAGCTGTATTGCGGATGAGAATTTCTTTGAAGTCTGCGCTGTTGAGGAAGATGATCAGAGAGGCCAGGGCTGTGAATACCAGCGCTACGAAGAGCACTCCTGAGCGCATTGTGAATGTGGAGGAGGAATTCATGATATCTTTCCTGGTTTTCAGAGTCTTTGAAATGAAATGAAATGAAATGAAGTCAAAATTGGACAGATGCAATGCACAGATGCCCACATGTTTGTATAAAAATGTACACTGAATCTCATAGCCCTAATTCCTCCTCCCCCTCTGCCGCATGCTATTGCGGCGGCTTTGTTGAATCATGTCCTCCGCTCACGAATTTTGCGATGCTTTTTCCACGTAAATTTTAAATTTTGCTCCTTATAATAAGGCATATACCGAACACCGGTATTATTTATTTAATCTTATTCATTTCCACCGTATTTTTTAATGTAATA
>CBVK0100745401.1:0-10950 GCA_900067695.1 Picea abies | reverse complement strand
GTGTTTTTGAAATGGCTCGAAATATAGAATTATTAGAGTTACTGAACACTATAATAAACACCACTGAAGAAAACACAGTGATATTAAACAAAGAAACTCTTCAATCAGTGCTAACTTGTTTGCAAGTGACAGAAGCTAAAGTTAGACTTCTTCAATATCAATCCCAACTATTGAATGATGAGTTGATAGATCTAAAAAATGAACAGCTAGTGAAGTGTTTTGAACTAGTTTTTGTTCATAAAAAACCTTTCTATAATGATTGTTGGCGCAAGTTTGATCAGACCAAGGTCCTTCTCAGGTTACCAAAAAAAGGTACCGAGTAGTCTAGAGCACTGGCATTTTCATCTCCTCCGAAGAGAAGAAGTCTCGCCCGAAGCATTGCTGAGCAAATAGATAGGGAAGGGTAAGGAAAAGACTTAGGAGGATTCACAGAACCTTCAAGACTCATCCTGATATTGTGCAAGACATCTGCCTATCGAATAGATCTGAACTCACGTATTCAATAATCGAACCTACTTATGTTTTGGATAAGCATTTAGACACATAAATATCATGTGGAACTCATAAACTATAAAGAATTATTGTAATGCATAAGTAAAACAAACAAAGACACACCATATTTTGAAAATTTAGGTCCTTCTTCATATTATCTTCAAAATATTTCTTTAGTTACAAACTCAGAAATAGACAGTAGTGCTATGTTACAGATTCTTGGCTCTGGACTCATGTCACAAAGCTCTTACTCTCAAAATATGTACCGATTACATTACAGACTCAGAACCTTACTTGACTCGACTGACAACAACCCCATAGAAAGGGAAAGATCAGACTGAACTTGATCACAATTCAAATGATCCCATAGCTAACCAAAAAACCAACCAAAATCTCAACAACCCAACCCTTTTACAATCATGTTCAGCCCTATATATAAGTTAGGTTGTGTCTTCTGTCTCAGCTTGCACACTTTCTTGTTTTGTTGTAACCGCTTTTGCTTAGCTGGCATTGTGCAATCTTTCACACTTGATTTCTATTGCTTATGCTATCTCTGTTGTCCAGCCTCTTCTGAAGCTTGCGCAACTCGTACTCAGTCAAAACTTTCTCGATTCCTTATCCCAAAAATGAAGGGCTCAGCAGCTTCCGACCACAACCCTTGACTCCCCCTTGAATCAAGTGCTTGGTTCTTTCGCAGCTTCCTGGAGCACCTGATGTTTTCCCTTGTCCTCCTTTTCTTATTCCTTTTACTCTTTTGTTTGTGCTTTCTCTTCTTTCACCTCTTCAAACGAAGGGTCCAACTCTGGGGCCAACTCTAAGGCTCGCTCCCTCACTCCTTGAAATTTTCCAACTTTATCCTGCCACTTCCTGGTGAGGAGTGATGCCTACAGCTCTAAGGCTCGCTCCCTCACTCCTTGAAATTTTCCAACTTTATCCTGCCACTTCCTGGTGAGGAGTGATGCCTCTGCAACAAACTGTTGGGTCACCTCTTTACTACACTCATTTGGCTTGGATGTGACCAAAAAGTTCCACTTTGAATCTATTGTTGCATCAACTTGATGCATTTGCATGTAAACTGTCTGAATGACAGGTCAGAAGTCACGCAACTCTTTCTTTGCTACAAACTATGCCTCAAAGAAGGCATTCAGTTCATTGTCCACCTGTTGAATTTGGTTGAACTTCTATTGTTTCTCCATCAGATCCATCGTGGCCGCAAATTCATCATTCAGGACCTGGATTTTGGTGTGCATGTCTTCCAGGATGTGGTTACGTCGAGAAATGATGCCCATCCAATCATTGACTTCCGTGAAGATCTTTGTGCATTCTGTTGTGTGCTTGGGTAGTGTTGCTCGGGCATAGTTGCCTTGCAGTACTATCTTTTGCATCTGCTCTTGTAGCTTCTGAGGCTTCTTCTCTTCTTCTTGTTGAGTCTGTCATAGGTTTACTTATAGATCCTCAACGTGAGTGGTAAGTTGTGTCTATGCTCCTTGGAGCAGCTCAATTTGATGTTGTGGCTCTCCTGCATCGTTGACTTCGGGAAATTCGGGTGCAACCCTTCGAATCTTCGGCCAGGCTTCAACAAGCCTTTCCTGCACTCTTTCTAGTCTTTGCTCAATATGGACCTTGGCCTATTCTTCTTGTTGTTTTTATGTTTGCGCAAGGAATGCTTCCTCCCTTGCAACCTCGGAAAATCGCTCAACCTGTTGGAGCCTTTGCTCCAGTTGATCAGTTGATGCTCTAATCAGTCCAAATAAGTCTATCGATGGCCACTGTACCAGGTCAGCGGATGAAGGGGTTTCGTCTCTGGGTGCTCGTGTCTGCAGTGGAAGTCCACTGGTCATTGAAATATCTGATCGGATCTCTACCTCCTCCATTGTTGATGGTCTTGGTGTAGTTGATGCTCTAATCAGTCCAAATAAGTCTATCGATGGCCACTGTACCAGGTCAGCGGATGAAGGGGTTTCGTCTCTGGGTGCTCGTGTCTGCAGTGGAAGTCCACTGGTCATTGAAATATCTGATCGGATCTCTACCTCCTCCATTGTTGATGGTCTTGGTGTTATCCTCAGCCTGAGTGCTGAGGGAAAGAGATTCAGAACCTATGTTCTGGCTATGAATAGTTTCATTAGTTATGTGCATTCTTGAGGGTTCTGGAGAACCCACTTCATTTGTTCTCGCTCGGATGTCACGCTCTGCCCTAGTGTTGATTCTGGTTCCTTCTGAACCTCTGGTGTCTCCTGCTCTTTTGTTGCATCTACTTTCTACGTTGTTCTTTCTTGGGCACCCTCACCCTTGGTCGGTGAGGGGATTTGCTGGTTTCTTTGGGCCTGCTGCTCCTCCATGATTTGGGTATCTTTTTCTTGTGTCAAAGGCTCAGTCTGTTGTTCCTGGATGTCTGGGTTTAGTTCAATCAGTTGCCTGCTCTGCTTTGTTACTTTGGGGTTTGGATCAGAAACTTATGGTCTCAACTTAGCCAACTCCTGGGTTATTTCTAGGAGTTCTCGCTCCACTTTCTTTGGCTGATCAAGCTGCATCACCTCTGGGTTTGTGGTTTGGGGTGGACTGGTAGTTTCTAGTGGTGGCAACGGGGGTTGTGGTGGTGACAGAGGGTGCTCGATGAAGATTGTGGATGGAAATGTTTCAGGCTTGGGGTCATCCTGAATGTGGATGATGGGGCTTGCTTTGACAGTTGCACGGGGCGGTTGATGCAAGAGGTTGAGGGTTCAAAGTTTTATTCAGCAAAATGTTGGTTCTGAGCCTATTCACCACTGGTTCATTAACGAACACGGCACTCGGGATGTTTTTGACGTCCTCACCTGACAACATGACATTAGTTGGCAGTCGTTGGAGGACCCACAATGTTCTTTTATTATGCTCCAATGGTTGTGTCTCGTCTTCCTCCTCAGAGTCTGATTGTGTGAGAGCCTCTTTCTTCTGTGGATCTAAGCTTGTGCTCGGTCCTACCCCTGCTTCTTTATCTTTCTTCTTCAGCAGTGCATCAGGCAGAACATAGTGCATCCCCGACTTGCACAGGTTGCGTTTGACTCCTGGCCGTGACATTACTTCTTGTCAAAGTCCTCTTAATCCAAGTAGAATGGTAGATATTTGAATGGAAGTCTTCCTTGCTAACATGCCTCGGCCATACAAACAGATGATGTCAGTTCATGTTGAAGGCAATATTTCTTGTATTGCGGTTGAAAAGTTCTTGCAGAATACACAACCTCTATGTTGCATCTATCAAGCCATTGTACCACTTAGAAAACACTGTGGCGTTGAAAGTTGCATTCTTCGAATATGACCTAGACTGCCAGGGCTCTAACATCTTCACCATGCGCCCCTTGTCTGGTAGCGTCAATGCTCTTCCCGTAGGTGGATTCTATTTGTACATTTAAAATGTCAGCAACATATATCCGTAGGTGAAGGTTCCTCCCTTCTCCTGCACATCCTCTCATGCCACTAGTAGTTCCTCCAGGAGGTAACTGCACCAATTGAACATGACGTCATTGGCGCAAAAGTCTACGACTGATAATACATCTAGCATGCATTCGCCCTTGTAGTATGATCTCATAACCTTACTGGCTATGATGTAACAACCCATTCTGATTATTTCTGGTAGTATGGGGTTGATTACTATTGTGTGTCCCCCCCTTTTTGTGTTGAATTTCTCATACAGGCTCAACTCTCCTTTCTTTTTTCCATGCTTACCAGGACCCTGAAATCCTTTCGACACATATTCTCCTTCGAGGGACAGTCCAGTAAGCTTATGGATGTCCTCCGCATGGATTAGATACTGCTTATCCAACCAAAGAATTTGATCATGCACTCTGCTGATCAGAAACTTTGTGCACCACGCGACCTCACCAGTGGTGCCGAATACTGGTAGGTCTCTTAGGTCCATAATGGTCTATCTGAATAAGTTGACAAAGTTCGATTTTGGCATGAATTTCATGCCTCCCAAATCGTCTAGAACCATCTCCCAGAAGATGTCTATGTGCATCTAGGGGAACATAACTGGATCTGTTAGATCAAGATCGAGGAGCTTGACATGCTCCATCTTCCCTTTGAGATCGCCCATGACCTCAACTCAGGGGTCATAGGGCTCGTCTGGTACTGCATCCTTAGACATGGAACTTCAACTTTCTGTGGCTCTCGGAATTGGGGATTCTTAGTTATCATGACTTCTGTGGTGAGCTAAGGACTATGGTCACGACTACGGGTTTCGCAATTGTACATACTTTCTCGCTCTTTAGAATTCGAAAATTACTAATCTCTTTCGAAAATGATGCTTCCTATGGTGAATTCTCATAAGCTTATACTTGGCTTAGTGTGCAAGTTTAGCAATAACTGTGGTTCATCATGACTGTATGGACGCAACTAGCTCTAAGTTGTCTAACGAGATGGTATAACAAGGTAAATCCTATTGGGCAATTTAGGCATTTACTTGTGTGAGTGGAATAGGGACATGGTCAGTTTTAGACCTTTCCATTTGGCAGGTGGGAATCCCGACATGAATTATGATGGCATCTTTTCTTATCGTGGATTTATGTCTTAACTAAACTCAGACGGGGTACCGTAATGTCAATGAAGGTTGTGACTAGACTGGGTTCGTGTGGCACATGGACTTCATATTGTATTCGAATTCATTCTCCTTCCGACCACAAAGGTGGTCTCTGTCATATTAATGACTATCATTAATGGTTTCTTGTATGCTTTGGATCCTTCATTGTTGAGTCATTAGCTCTATATCAAACAACATTTAAACAAAAAATGAACTATGTGTCATGGCGCAACACTACGCACATTGACTTTATTAACTGAATTTACAAAAAATTCAGAAAACTCAAATCTAACTATTATACATGCTCCTTCGGACTAGAGAAATAGTCCCTTTTTTCATTTTTGAGACATATAGGGTTTTAGGCGACTGTCGTTCACCCATCCTGGTCACAGCATACCATCCAGTTGCGTGAGTCTGACTGCTCCTGAGGATCAGATCTCTGCAATTATAAATGGTCCCAACAAATGCATGCACAACTTGTCAGGATGCTTCTGGTAATGACTATCATAGAGTATAACCTTGTCTCCTTGCATAAATACCTTAGTCTTAATATGCATGTCATGCCAAGACTTTTGTCTTGCTTTTTCAACTGAATAATGGAAGTCTGCTAGAAATATAGTCTCTTTGAGTTCTTGTAGCTCCATAAGTCTTTGCGTCCCTGATTCCTCCTCCAACATATGTGATTTGTGCAATGTACAAGCTTGCAGGGATGAACTCTATAGGCACCGGATGAACTCTATAGGCACCACTGCCTCTTTCCCGTAAACTAGTTGGAACAGTGTGTACATGTGGAGTTTCTTTGTGGTTGTCCTGTAAGCCCATAGTGTTGCTGGAACTCTGTCATCCCAATCTTCCCGATTTTCACAGCAGCGCTTTGTCAACCCTCTTTCCAAAATCTTGTTGAATGCTTCTACTGTTTCATTGGCCTGCGGGTGGTAGGGGATGCTTTTGTGATGTTGGATCATGAACTATGTTGTAAGCTTTGTTATAGTGATACTAATGAAATGGGCTCCTTGATCACTGGTTAGGCTCCTAGGACATCCAAACTGAGTGATAATATTCTAAAAAATGAACATGGCAGCAATATCGGTTGAACAGTCCTGAACAGTTGCTACCTCAGCCCAACGTGTAAGGTAGTCGGTTGCGGTAATGATGTATCTCACCTTTGAATTCTTAGTTGTGGGATTGATCTGTCTAAAGAATTCAATTGCCCATTTCTCAAATGCTTGTATCCTTAAAGAGCGTTACCCACCAAATTCCAGCTTGTATAACTTTTTGTGAAGTGACCTTTCCTCCTACGTGACCTCCTGCAACTCCATTGTGGCATTCCCAGAGTATATCCTGTCTTTCATGGTCCAAGACACATCTTCTGAGGATACTATCTAGTCCCGTTTTATATAATTGTCTTCCGATCAACTGGTAATTCACTGCTCTAACAACCATGTGGTGTTTCTGGGTTGTGGAATATGTTTCTGGGCAGGCTCATGTACTTAAGAGGACTTTTATGTCCTCTAGGTACTCTGGTATGGCCTCAACCTGTCTCTTATACACATCTCTGATGGCGCCTCAACCCGAAACAAGTCTGCATCTGGGAGTTGATCGCCAACTGCTTTGCCACTTTCCCCTGACTCTAATATGGACAGGTGATTAGGTCCTACGTTGCATCTTCTCGACTTAATGATAACTTCAAAGGAAAATTCTTGAAATAACAACAACCATCTACAAATTATCCCTTCCAACACAGGTTTGTTAACTAGATATTTCAATGCAGAGTGATCAGTAAAGATTTGAAATCAGAACCTAACAAATAGCGTCTAAATTCCTCCAAAGCATAAATCATGGCTAAGCCCTCCCTTTCTGTCATTGTGTAGTTGCACTCTACTTGCAACAGCTTCTAACTCGCAAAATAGATAGGATGATCCATGGCTCCATCTCCAGGTTGCGCTAATATAGCTCCTAAGGAAATTCTTGAAGGATCTACATGGACGTGAAATTCATTCTCCCGGTTTGGGAATATCAGAATTAGTGTTGTGCTAAGCTTCTCCTTGTGCATCTCAAATTCTTTATCACATTCTAAAGTCCATTGGAACATTTCGACCTTTTTCAATAGATTCTCCAAAGGTGTAGTAATGTTGGCATATCTTCTGATGAACCTGCAATTGTACCTTGTGTGTCCCAACGTGGAGCGCAACTAACTTGCACTCGCAGGTGGTGGCATGTTCACAATAACCACGACTTTGGTTGGGTCTACCAATACTCCTTCTCGGCATACTATGTGGCCCAACAAGTTCCCATATGGTACACAAAAGATACACTTTTTTAGATTCAATGATATCTGCAATTCTCTGCATCTGTCAAACATTAGCCGTAACAGTGCTACATGTTCCTTGAGAAAACTATATATCGTTCAATCATCCATATAGACTTCTATAAATTTGTGAATGAACTCTCTAAAAGTTGTTATTACAATCCTGGAAAAAACTGCAAGGGGGTTCTTTAAGTCAAATGGCATCACATTGTATGCAAAAGATCCCCATTATGTTATGAATGTGGTCTTCGTTTTTTCCTCTTCGACAATCCTGACCTGGTGGTACCCTGAAAATCCATCCGTGAATGAGTATGCTTCCTTCCCTACAACCTGTTCTAGCACCTCATCAGTAAAAGGTGTTGGGAAAGGGTCATGCACATTGGGAAAGGGTCATGCACACAGGCAGAGTTAAGGCTTTTGTAGTCGACATAGACTCTAATATCCTATGTGCCTTTCTTGCTTTGAATAACTATTGGGCTGACCCATTATGCTTCTTCTACTGCAAAGATGAGTCATGCTTCCAACATCTTATCTATCTCCTTCTTAACCTTCTCTTTTACTCTAGGTTTAAGACGTTATGGTCTATGTCTCATAGGCTTGGATCCTGGTTTCAACTCTATTTTCATTTCTCCCATAACTGCTTTGATTCCCGTTAACTCTAAGAAAGTATTTGGGAACAAATCCTCATATTCCCGCAGCAGGCTTTGTATTTCTTGGCTAGCTTTCTCATCCTAGTAGTCTCCCACCATAGTTATCTTAGGTTGCTCTGTGGTCCCTATATTAACTTTGCGTAATTTTAATGGGTGATTGTAGGAACTATCGGTCTGACTGGGTATGGTTTTATGGATTTCTCTATTCCCCTCTATATCTTTGATTGTTAGGTTTCTCAATTCCTCTAAGTCATCTGGGTTTTTTGAGTCTCTGCTAATATTATAGCATTCTATAGGTTTCTCGTTTGGGGATAGGTGAAGGTTAGTTTGAAGTTCTCGGCTATGCTTTGGACATAACACTTGGTTTGATTTCTGATTACTATCATCTGTAAAAGGAAATTCTTTAATATTTTGTAGGACTACTTCAAGCTCAGGGTACTTACTTGTAAATGAGAATTCCTTGCAAAAATGAGATGCCAGTGTCTTCCAATTGCTGGTCTGTCTTTTGGTTTCCTCATGTATGAACCAAGCTTTCAATATCGGCCCTAGAGAGTGGGGAAATACTTAACCCAGAAATGAGAAGGTATTTTCACAGCTTTCCATTGTGTCACGCATTGTTCTATGTGTGATTTAGGGTTTGATTCCCCATTTAACAGTTGCGCAACTTGGAGATCTATCTACATCTCAGATTCAAGCTGCTCCTTGTTCTGAAATCTATACTTCATATCTTACTTCACATCGTCCCAATATCTGAGTAGGGCTTTATGATTGGCCCACCATCTGGGAGGGGTGTCTTGAAAGGCTACATCTAGTACCAAGATTCTTTTATCTTCTACTACCCTTTCTTCCATGTTGAGCAGAAAATTGTCTAGTTCTGAAGTGCCATCGTATACTGGGTGTTCTATAACTTCGGTCCCCACCCATCTGATTACTCTGATAGTTGCGCATCTCCTTGAAAAATTTTCGTATGAACTTTGTTGGCAACTGTCAAAATCCAATTATGAATCTTCTTCTACTGATTGTATGCTTCTCCAACTTACTAATCCATCAACAGTAGGATTTATATAATCGTCTCTTATTCATGTCGTTACGGTGTACAACTGATCTAAGTCTTCTCCCTCCATATTATTGTTTGTTGGCTTTGTAAATTTGGGCCCTACATATGGATCCAAAGGTTGAACTACCTTTATTCCATCAGCCTCAAAGGTCATGGTGTCTTTCTTCAAGTCAATTACTACATAGTTGTCATAGGCCCAATCAATTCCAAGTAGTGCAAGGTAAGGGTCCTTATCTCCCATGATTTCAATGACTTTGAAGTCAACCATTGTCTTTACTCCTGCAACATCTATTTCCACATTCTCCAGTCTTCCTATGGGGAAAATACAATATTGATTGGCCATCCTTAACTGAATTTGGGAATATCAGCCTAGGTTTTCCTAACGCTTCCCAGGTCTTCTTAGACAGAATGTTCACATCATATCCCAGATCCAACATGACATCCTTGATCTCAAATTCATCTAACTGGGATACTAGTCTAAATTCTTTTCTCGCTTGTACTTTTCTTCTCTGCACTCTCTAAGTACTCTTCTCAGGAAGATTATCTCTTACTCATGTTTCTATAGGTTCTTCGATCCCTATTACTAGGTATAGCGCATTGTGCAACTTTTATGTTAATTGATCATTCCCAAGAATGTCAAAGAATAATTGAAACCAAAGGTAAACTACATTTTGAGGTTGCTTAGGTTGTCTCAGTATGACTACAATGTTTATGGGTTCGGGGGGTGAAGTAAGGACTTGCACAATCTTAGGGTAAATAATAGGTTGTGGGGGTTTCTCTCGCATCTCAGGGCTAGGAATATTCTGAAATACTTCTATGGCATATTTAAAGAACAACTTTTGTTTTAGAGGGTCGTACCTATCTTCTTTAGGTGTTGCTTTCTAGATCTGAGGTAGAGTATCAGCATCAGCTCTGGTCTTCGCTCCTCCTCGAGTAATGATATTGAAGTTGGGTGATTTTCCTTTACTAACTCCCTTGATTTCTACACTGATGAGGTTAGTTCCTTGTTGTCGTACCCTATCTTCCCATTTTGCAATTAATTATGGGAAATCTTTAGTTGTGTTCCCATTGGTCCTGCAGTGAGAGTACCATGTCCTCCTTGGGTGAGGACAGTCTCTAGCCTTGTGACCTTGCTCATCGCAATTATAACATTTGCTTGGCCTTCTTCCCCTAGTTCTTCCTCCTCTGAAATATCCTCAGTCTCCACCTCCTCGACCTCTTCCCTATCCTTGAGGGTTCTCATTCACCTTGAATGTTGTTCAGTCTAACCTATTTGTCAGTGCATCCAACGCTCTACATTGATTGGTGGTATGTGTGGTAGATGCGTAGAAATCACAATGTATTGTATTTGGTACTGTCGAATATTTCTGCATAATGGGGAACTGTCTTGGTCCATGCCCATGGTTTCGGCAGATTTCACAATACTCAGATGCTGGTGTTGCTTGGCTCCCTGAAAAAGCATGATACAGGGTGGGGTTATAGAATATTAAGTTTGTAGACACTTGCGCAACTCCTCCCGTGGGTCCTGGTGGTGATCCCATCGGATTCTAAGGAGGTCCCATTCCCCTAATTCACAGACATTCGTTCACCAGATGTCCTTCTGTATAACATCCGGTGCACCAGACCTCCGGTCGTCCTGGTCTATGTATCGTCAACTCTTGAATATTTTATGTTAGCGCCTATATTTTGCCTTATAGTTTCGCCAAGTTCGCATCTACTGGGGGTGTGATCACTCTCAGGCTCCTAGGGTATCCTTCCATGGATTCAATCTTAATCGATTGTTCCAAGGCATCTGTCAAAGTGGCTATCCGTTGTTGCATTAGAAGAATCTGGGTTAGAGGTAGCAATCCCTGAATGTACCATTCCCTTTGATGTTCCTCATGGATTG